>PVKY010015058.1:0-10325 GCA_004027775.1 Bradypus variegatus | reverse complement strand
GCAGTCCAGAGGAGCGCGGCCCCATAGGACGGGTACGGGATTCGGGGCTAGGTAGCCCAGACGCCCCCGCGGCTGGCCCCCTCCTCCCAGCGCTTCGCACGCCCCCCCCCCCCGCCATGGAGGCCTCTGCCGCCTCCAGGTGACTTCAAACTCCTTGCCCTTAGCACTGCGCGGCAGCTGCCCGCAGTCCCGGCTGGCAACGAAAGTGCAACTCTTACAGAGACGGGGCATCGGAGGAGCGGGCGCGGCGTCCGGGATCGGGAGGCGGCCCTGCCCAGCGCGCTGCCGCGCCGCGGTTTCCCAGCTATTGGACCCCCGGCCTGGCGCGCTCGCCACGCAGTGACCCAGTCCCTCCTGCGCAGTTCGCAGCTGCACAGTATGGGGTATGCCAACGCCTTGGATCCCGGTCGCCAGGAGCAGCCGCCCGCGGGAAAGCGAGCAGGGGCGAGGGGGCGGCAGCTAGTCCCAAAGTAAGTGCAGCCCAAGTTTGCGTCGGGTCCGCACGGCTCCCCCTGAGCGCTGGCGGCCGCGGCTGGTCCCCTGGACCCCGAGGGGAGCTTCCGATCGAGCCTCGCCCAGGAGGTAAAATGACCGTTACGAGAGGGGGGCCAGGAGCCAGAGGGCTCAGGCTGGGAGGGATCCCTGTGGGGTGACGGGGTGCCAGGCAGGAGACCCCCATTTGGGGGTGAGGTATCAGAAACGGAGGGATTGTGGAGAGTGAAAGTGGTGGCAGCCTCACCTCTGGTGAACTTGGGTGACCCCGGGAGTGGTGAGCCAGGGGCTCATCAGAATCTGGAAATAGGGTGCGTCTAGGATCTTGCATCCCTTCCCGCTCCCGGCTGCGCCGAGGGCGCCGCGTACGCAGAGGGCAGGAAGGCGCTGAGAGGGGAGGGTGGAGCCGGCCCGAGCAGCAATGCTGGAGGGAGTGAACGCCGGGCAGTCCCTCCCCAGGGCTCGGAGTGGGAGGTCCTGGCCCATGAAGACGCTCCAGCCTGACGGAGGCGACAGAGATCCAGGGAAGCGCGGGGGTGAGGCTCTGGGCGCTTTTGGAGGCTGGGTGGCTAATTCTGGTAATTGGGCGGCTCACGGGGGCCGGCAGCGCGGGGGTAGCAGCCAAAGGGCGACGGAGGCGGCCCCGCCCCGTCGGTGCGCGCCCCGCGTCGCGGTGAGTCTCCCGGGACTTCGCGCTGTTCCAGGAGGCGCGAGGGCCGGGCAAGGACCGGTCTCTGCGTTCTACGAGCCGGTTGCGGGGACACGCTCAGCTCTTTGGGGCTCTCCCTTCTCTAACCGGCCACCCCCTAGAAGGTTATTTATTCTATAATTAACCAAAATTGTAATGGGGGAAAAAGTTTATGGAAGCCGCGCTCCTCCTAGGGGCAGGACATGCGCAGAGCAGCGAGGGCGACGCGAGGCAGCTCGCCCACCCCGCGCCCACCTGGGGAGGGTTCTCAGGGATTTAAAATTAATATGATCCAACTCAGTTTGATACGAGGGGCTACGGTCTGGGGAGTGGGTGCAGTGGCGAAAGCAGGAGGAGTGAATTAAAACCTGATTTCATTAGGCTACAAAATAAAACAACTCGAGAAGGTCATTGGTGATGCAAACTGATAGACCCGATTTCGTTTATTCCTATCCTTCCGTCCGTGCATCCCTCCATCCATCCCAAACACTCTGGGGACCAGCTGGGGGCCAGGCATTGTGTTAGATGCTTGGGCAAAAGAATGACAAAAGCAGAGGCGTGAGAGAAGTGGTGTGGAAAGAAAGTGGAAAAAATTCTTGCCCTACCATAAGGGCGGGCGCTACCCCTTCCTAATCCCACTGGAGTCTGATCACAGAGAGTCACCCCAGGCTCATGAGTAGCGAGGTGACCTGTGGTGGAGGGACGGCACCTCCTGAAGCCAGGGAGGTGGCCATTTGGCTTTGAGGTCAGCACTGGGGCAGGTGCTCCTCATTCACCACTAATGACCGTTCAGTGACTAACTGAAGGAATGAATTATCCATAGTTACAGTGTCTTTAGGATCACACTGTAATTTAGAAAAAGGAAGAGAAAGAGAGAAGGGGAAGAAGTTAAGGAAGTTGGACAGGGCAAGAGAGAAAAGAGGATAGGGCTCGTAAATGTTTATACTACCCCCAGCACTTCGCAAAGTGGAAATTATCAACTACCCCCAACACTTCCCAAAGTGGAAATTATCAACACCCAACTACTCCAGTCAGTGAAATACATGCTTCTCTGTGGATGGTGAGATTTTTAACTCGTTTAAATTAAGGTCTCTGATGATTTGCCATGTCGAGCTGTAGTGCTGTGCCCATGTAGGTATGTTGATAATATGGTGATTTGGCCATGTCTATGGTGGTAGGACATGGGGGGAAAAGACTTTAGAATCACCTCTCCTCCTTGAGAGCTTCTCCAAAGACAAGGACTTTGGGGATGAGGCATCTGTAAAGTAGACCCCGAGCCACCACATAGCGTTTTTCCTTTGGCATCATCCTTTGTCTTTCCGATCCTGATTTTTAATTTCCTATATTTTAACTACTTGACCAGAGGGACCCTGTTAGATGATCTGGATCTTGTCTCATGCCTGCCCATAGTGTGTGGTCATCTTTCTTGTATCTTACAACACACACTGACATAACCACACACACCCCTGCACACCAACACATGCATACATACCATCACATGCACACCATGCACATGTATACTCTCACACACATACACCTACAGCACAACACTCTTGCACACATATACACTCATGCACATGCACACATACCGTGACTCACACATCACACACACTTGTACACATGCATGCACACACACATGTGCATACAGACTCACACACCTCACACATAAGCAAGCAAACAAAAGTCAGGTGCAGAAATTGGGCTCTGATTCAATACCAATGCCCCTGCCCATTGTGTCATCACAGACTCTTCAGGAAAGAGTTGCAGGACCTGTGCTTGCTATCTTTACTTCTTCACCTTTTCTTCACATCTAGGTTTCTGTGAACTTAACTCTTGGTGTTAAAAAAATACTTGGTTTCTCCTGTGTTAGCGCATTTTTAAATGAACCTGGTTGAATTCTGTTTTTAGATGTTTTTCACTCTAAATTAAGCTCGTGGGAGGAATTAACAAACAACAGCTGATGAAGGCTGTTTATTGAACATTTACTCTGGCCAGGCCCTGTGCTGAACTCTCCATGTGGGGTATTTGATTTATCCACTATGGTTGCCCACTGAGCTAGGAATTCTGACCACTTGAAAACTGAGGAAAACAAGACATAGGATGTTTTCCCCATGCTCTCAAGCACAGTAACATAGTCCACCTTAAAATCATCCCAACCTTGGGTAATTACACACTATGGAATACTCCAGATAACTAGGGTTTGAGTCCTAAATGCAAACATCTGAGGTGGGAACTTAGAGATATTTCTTTCTTTCTGTTCTTACATTGTTCCTAATAGAACTTAAGTCAGGGTAATAAAGATCTTTATAATGAGAGTTGAAATAGGGAAAAGAAAAATATATGAGACTAGCATTCAGTTTGCATGTAACATGTCTGCTATGAAGCCCTGTACTCTTGGAGATGTGGACCAGAATATTGGACTGTGAGCTTCCTAGCAGCCAATGCAAAGATGGAAACATCTTCAGCTACCTTATTGACAATGAGGAATAAATTATAAATGTGCAGAGAACTCCGTATGAATCCCCTCAAATATATGTGTCCATTCAATTAATATTTTATGCTGTTTTCCTAATTTTCTTGACCCATGTTTTGGTGCTGAAATATCAGGATCAGTTCAGCCTCCTTGTGGTGAACTTAAATCCTCTTTGTGCCCACTTTCATTTACTCAGTTGATGAATCAGCAAGCACAGAAGAAATGTTAGTTTTCTCTTCCTGCTTACCTTATGGCCTCAACATAAAGTGTGATAACAGTAGTTAAATAAGTGATTGCTCTGAAAATGGTCTTCATTTATTAAATACCTTAGTACTAATAATAAAAGTTTTATTTCTCATTTTCTTTTGGGAAAATATTTCAATGTTGTTTTCAGAATTGCAGTAATATTTTCAAGAGCAACTTGTTTACAAGCAAGTTTTGTTTCAGCGGGAAGTATTTCATGATTCATTATTTGTCCCAGGTTTTTCCACGTTTAAATAATTTGTTTTTCCTTGCTTTGTTCTTCATCACAAGCTTAAAACGGTTTTTAGATTACATCGTTCTTTAGTTACTCATATCTAACTCCTTTATCATGCAGAGAAGAGTATATGGACTAAGAAACAGAAAAACTGGTTTGATATGGAATAACTTTGCAGATATAGAAAGTAAATAAAAAGTATTAAGGAAAAATGTTACAGGGATCTGTTTAGTGAAAGAATATAAAAAATAAGATTCCTCTTTGTTCAAAGGACCTTATTCATTACGATATTTTCTTATAGCAGTCTCAGGGGTTGGGTGAAAATAAGCATTTAGCAAGTAGTTTTGGAGTATCTAGAGAAGCATATCAGAGACCATGTGTGTGAGCATATGTGTGTGTGTGCATGCATATGAGTGTGTGCATCTGCACATGTATCTGTGTATGTGTATTTGAGTGCTTTTATATGTGTGCACACACGTACCCGTAGGCATGTATTTGCATACATGTATTTGCATTTATTTGCATACATGCCTATGTGTACCTGTGCACATACACATCTCTGTGTGCAAACATGTATGCGTGTGTGCACAATGTATGTGTATGTATGTGTGCATGTGCACATGGGCAGCTTATTTTCCACCTGCCCCCTGGGAACATGCTGGATCATTGAACTGCCTGGCCACAGTTGTCCTATGTTTAATCACACAGCCACGTGGCACTGGCCCACCAATGGCTGGGCCCTATTGGTGGTTTCTGGACCCTGCCTCTCTTGACACAGACAAAGGCAAAGTCTGGACCAGTGGTGCTGATAGCATTTCTTAATTTCTCAGCAATGCAAACACCCAGCATAAATGTTTCGTTGTGGTCAAAACAATGAAAAAATATTTATAATGTACTTTGGACAATGCCTGATCTCCAAACAGCAAACTCTTTAAACATGTGGATATCAATACATAAGAAGGAATTCCCAAGGGACGAGAGCAGCAAGTGGTGTTTCTGTGGACAGTTCAAACAGCCACCCAGATGGAGTGACCAGGTCAGCTCACTATCCTTCTGAGAAATAATTTCCTTCTCTCTCCTTCCTTTCCGTTCCCATTTCTATACGTACATATGTTTGCTTCAGGGAGATAGTATAGGGGTCATCTGAAATCTCATCTTTAAATGTAGTTATTTTATATTCTTTAGAAACTAATTGGCCCAGTTAACATACATTTATTATGCACCTGTTATTTACCAGACACTGCTGGGGCCTGTGGAAACAAAAGACAAAATCCCTGCCCTGGAGGTGCCTGTCCTTTAGGAGGAAGACAGACTGCAAACAAGCATCACACCAGAATGCAAATCAGTGATCCTGGAGGTGGCAACAGACCGGAGAGGAGCTAAGGGGACGGGGCTCTGGCTGTGCCGGCTCCCTGCGGCCGTGTGTGCTGTCGTGCCTGCTCATGGAGCCTCCCTGACTCTCTGTGGACACTGGACACTTGGAGTCAACACTGCCACCCAACCGAGAAGGTCGCCATGTGTCACCACAGCTGTGGCTTCTCAGCTTGTTTCCAACCGTCCCTTTAATTTGTCAAGGGCTTGCTTGTTCCTGCACCATTAATCTGAGTTGCCCTTTCCAGGAACAGTGATTCCTACTGAGAAACTACTGTTTCTGAAAAATGTATAACTAGAATTTCATTATATTCCTTCATGAGGGCAAGGTGTTTAAAAATATATAAATTAAAAAAAAAAACGGATGCTTCCAAGAGGACCTGGAGGCTGATGACCCCAAGTCCTTCTCTGATATTCCCTTTTTCCAATTGGGAACATGCTATATTTTTAATGAATTTTAATTATACTGTGTAATTATACTGTGAATTTTGCTGAATTCGCTAGAATTCTAATTTTGAAGTAGGAGATCTCCTAGGATTATTAAACCTAAGGCAGTAGACCAGGCTCCAGGCTTGCTTCTTGTTCTGTTAAACTTCCATTTGAGAATCAAGATTGTAAAGAAACTTTTTAATGCTTCAACAAGGTTTGATTCTTCCTGAGTAACTTTGAAAAATTGAAGTTAAAAAGGACTGGGTTTGTGGACTATGGACGCGGGATGTTTTCTGTTTATTTCCCGCTTCCCACCCTTCACCCTTCCCACTTACAAAAATAAATGAATAAGAGGCATCTGGACCACTGAACAGTGTTCTGAGTTCCGGAAGGAAGACGTTTGCCCCTGGCCGGGGCACCCTGCTGACTGAAGAGCGCCCCGAGGCGAGCAGCGACGCGGCGAGGTGGGGAGCTCAGGGCCCTAGACCGGAGCTGGCTGGGCCGCCTCAAAGGGACCTGCGCTCCAGGGACAACAACTCATCCCAGCGCCACCCAAACAGCTTTCATTTGGCGCCTTCGCAGGAAGTCTGTCCTTATTTTGGCCCCCAGGATATCTTCAGAAAACGAGGAAGTTTGGGTGGCTGTTTAGGTTCCTCTGGGTAAGGTCCTGGAGGAGGACAAAAACTCAAAAACTGTGCCTCACCCTGATGACCCCGAAGAGCTGTTCTCGCAGATGTCACCACCGCAGGTCCTGGACTCAAGGGCGGGATCTTGAGCCCGGAGCCCAGCCACGGCGTCGATCCCTATCTCTGGCTCGGGGCGTGCTCCCAGCTTTTGGCGGAGACTCCCCCCGAGGCCCACGCGGCCCGAGGAATGCGGTGGGGAAGGCCCGGCCACTCTGATCCCTTCGCAGCGACGTCAGGAGACGGGGGCGGTGGGGAGGGCTCGCTGCTGCAAGCCGGCGAGAGGCGCGCCCACGCCGGCTCCCTCCTGGGTCCTTGCGGCGCGTGTGGAGACCGAGAGGACCCCGAGGACACCCCGTCCCAAACCCACTCCCTCCTAGAGGAGCGCGAGGGTCCCCCCTCCCGCTCCTTTAGCTTCTTTGCCCCTACACCTCGAGCGCAGCTTTGAAAAGCCGCCCAAGGGAGCCTCCAACTTTGGGGAAAGAGCGCGCCCAGCTGTCGCTCTCCCACCGCCCGCACCTCCTTGGTCCATGGTAGTGAGCGCCCCCGGCTGTTGGCGACGCGTCCTTGGTGCCGCTTCGCTGGGTGCTGGGGCCGCGGCTCCTGGCCGGCTCGGGCTGCGGTTCCGACCCGACCTGGCCTGCAGGGCCCGCGCACATCCCTGCGCGCCATCCCGCGCGCATCCTCGCGCCCACCCGCGTCCCCGTTCGCTGCCCTCCACCTCCTGTTCCCCCACCCCCAGCCTGGCGCCGCTCCCCGGCGGATGGGGGCGGTGACGTCAGCACCGCAGTCCCGAGGAGCGCGGCCCGGGAGGGCGGAGGCGCCCCCGCCGCTCGCGCGCTCCTCCCCGCGCTCTGCACCCGCCGCCCCGCCGCGCGCGCCTGCCTGCCCGCTCCGGCGGCTTCGGCGGACTCCAGGTGACTCGAAAGTCGTTGCCGGGAGCACGGGGCGGCTGCTGCCTCCAGTCCCGGCTAGCACCGAAACTGCAACTCCGACAGGGACCAGGCAGCGGAGGAGCGGGCGCAGCGCGGGGCGGGGGCGGCCCTGCCCAGCTTGCTGCCGCGCGGCGGGACCCCGGCCCCGGGACCCCCGGCCTGGCGCGCTCGCCCCGCAGTGACTCGGTCCCTCCTGCGCAATTCGCAGCCGCGCAGCGTGGGGGATGCCGGCGCTGTGGCTCCAGGTCGCCCCGAGCAGCCTCCAGCAAGAGAGAGAGCGGGGGCGAAGGGGCGGCAGCTCGACTCAAAGTAAGTGCAGCCCAAGTTTGCGTCGGGTCCCCGCCGCTCCCCCTGAGCGCTGGCGTCCGTCGCTGGTCCCCTGGGGACCCTGAGGGGAGCTTCCGATCGAGCCTGGCCCGGGAGGGAACGTGACCGTTATGAGAGGGGGGCCAGGAGCCAGAGGGCTCAGGCTGGGAGGGAACCCTGAGGGGTGCCATCGAGCCACGCAGATAACTGAAGCTTCTCAAACCCCTCAATTTCCTTGTACAGTTGAAGCAGTAACATTGCCTGTAAAGGTACTATGGGGCTTTTAACGACAAACTCGAATTTAATTTTGGCTTATGCAAGCATTCCTATGATCTCCTGTATAAATCAACTGAAAATACATAATAAGCCTGCAACTATTTTTAGTGCCGTTATTTCACACTGAATACTGTGAAGATCTTCCAGTAAATGGCAAAAAGTAAATACCAGTAAATGGCAAAAAGTAAATACTGGTAATCTTCTAAATATTTACATTTCTGTTGTAATCTGTAGCAAAACTTTTCCTTAGTCTCACTACCAGGACACAATCTGATGATTTGACATAAGGTCGCATTCTCCTACAGGATTGTTAGGGCAGTGATCAGGGTTCATTGGTGCCTGGTACAGCCCTTGACCTGTTTGTGGAATGAAGAGAGCCCACTCTGTCGTTAGAGGGTCTCTCTTTAACAGGCATTGCTGTTGATTTCTTCTGCTGGAATTGCCCAGATTAAAGTTAATGTTTTTCTTCGTGGTAGATCCTCAGATATTTGAAGATGTTATCATGTACCTTCAAAGTCTTCTTTTTTTTCTAGGCTAAATATGCTCTGGTCCAGTCAAGTATCCTTGCTTTCTCAGGCTTATTCAAGGGGCCATGCCGCTGCTGTATGGATCCCTGTTTGTTTCTGGAATTGGGAACCCCTAACTTGTTTGATTATTTTTACACAGTCCCTCCTCCTAAATTTTTTTTAAAATATGATTGTATTTTTTACTGTGTTCCTGGGAATTATTTGGGCTGGAAATTTTGGAATAGTTGCAAGACCAGGGTTAGGGTTCACTGTCCTACATGAACTAGGATGTCTAATAAGTTGGTTAAGGGAAAACTGGATCTCTATTTCAGAAAAAGGTGTTTCTGGTAACTGAGCCAGGATTTCACTAGGGGTTACCACCATCCTGTGAGGGTGAGGTGGGTGGGTGATACATTTTTCCTTTTGTCCAGTTGTGTGTTGGGGTCTAGTTAAGTCTTAGACCGCTGTTTCTAACACTGTCTCATGCTATCCCTCTCTGACTTTTGTCTGCTCATCTTCAGTTAGGTATACCAGGCTTCTCTGTTTGAGGTCCACCTTAAAAGTTTGCTGAACTTATTCATTCTTCTTATGATGATGATGATTAATATGATGTATGCTTTCTTTGCCAAATTTTTAATAGGCTAGTTGAAATTCATGTGTTTACTCATTTATTTGTACCTGCTGCTTGTGAGGCACTGTTTTTGGAGTTGGGTATAGAGTTGTGAGCAAGACAGAGGAAATCCATAATTAAAGAAAAAAATTATTTCATTCCAGAGAGAACCAGAGAACGTAAACATATATCAATTGACTTTTTTTAGTACTAACACTACAAAAGGATTAAAATATCATATATTAGTTTTTTGAGACATGAGAATGAAAATACCTATCATAAAAGATAAGTTTTCATGCCTCTTCCAGGCATGTGAGAATGTACCTATTGGATTGGTAAAGAGTAAAAAAGTAACTTATAATCATCAATGTTGGTGAGGATTTTGCAAAATGGCTGTCCTCATGCATTATTGGTAGGAATGCAAATTGTTATCAAGCTTTCTGGCATGTGGTACAAATGTATTAACATTAAAAAGTCCATATTTCTTTGCTCCATAATTTTATTATTTTCTAATTCTACTTCAAATAATTTAAGGAAATTCAGAAATTTGCATTACATATATAAATATATTAGAGCATTTGCCACAGTATTTCATGTTATAATAAAAAATTCAAAAAAACTTAAATGTAAAACAATAAAAAATTGGTTAAATAAATTATGATACATCAAAAATAGAATACCACATTACTGTTTAAAATGATGATATCGTTCTTCATTTATTGACATGGAATGATATGATATAGATTAAGGGAAAGGAGCAGATTCTCCAGTATGGTCTAAGGATTAATATGAGTTTTGGAGTATAGAGAAAAGTGATGTTATACAAGAAAGTCTTTCTGTAATGTATACGGGTACAGACTTGGTAAGAAGCCACCAACTTGTGTTTATGTTTGAAGATGAGCCATTTTAATTTTGAGAAATGAAATTTATGACTACCGAAATTGTATGCAAGGTAATTTGTATAAACCAGCTTATGATTTTTTAATATTTTTTATTGTAGAATATAAAATATATACATAGAAGTGATAACTTTCCAAGTGAAATTTGACAGGTAAAGAACAAATTTCAAACAATATTA
>PVKY010015057.1:0-10325 GCA_004027775.1 Bradypus variegatus | reverse complement strand
AGGGGAAGGGCTGAGGCTGCGGAGGGTCTCCTGAAGGCCGTAAAGGATTCCAGGCTAAGAGGATGGCACAGTTGATGGCAGGAAGCAAGGAACAGCAGAGTGTTGGGCAGAGGAAAAGCTGAAAGGTACTGAGGGATTGCAGCAAGGCAGGGAGTCAGCCGAGATGAGGTGGGAGCCTCAGACAGGGCCTGGATCCTGGGGGACCCAGGGAATGAGTAAAGGAGAGGAGATTTCACTATCTCAAGTAGGGCAAGAAAACCCATATCTAAGACAGTTGCACATAAGCAGCTCCTTTACTTGTCTGCAATTCTTCTGATTTGCCAGAATTTGTCCATAATACCTCCAAGCAGGGTTGGACCAGCTGGGCAGTCAGATCTGAGGTCATGGCCTGAATCCGTCACTGACGAGCTGTGAACCTGAGCAAGGGCAGGCTCTCCAGATCTGTAAATTGAGTCTCTAAGACTCCTCCCAGTGTGTACACTCTATGTTACCTAGATTCTCTGAGGTTTATGTACAGACTGCCTGGACCTACTCCATGTACAAATTGTGACACTCTAAAGGAATGAGATCAGTTCTAAGCAACAAGCAATGTCACAATATTAGGGTGCAGAGACAGTATGGCAAGTTGGGGCACAATTTTATGTGAATCCCTTAAGAAGGACAACCTTTCTGTCACCACCCTAGGCCAGGCTCTCATCTGAGTCTGCCAGATCCTTGGTTAAATTCACAGCACCCACCCCTGCAGGATTTAGTTTCTCTAAAGCATCGCTCAGTTCACACATCCTTTTTGCTCCAAAACCTTTAATGGTTCTACTTGATTTATGGTACGGACTCAGAGTCCCTAGTGTGGCATTCAAAGCCGTGCCCAATCTGTCCCCAACCATACCTGCCACGACTCCCACCTCAAACAAGGTTCTCTTGGAACAGTGTCCTTGAATGTTCCTACTGCTCTCCTTTTCTCACTCCAACTCAAATTCAAGGTCCAACTTAAATTCAAGTCCATCACTTCTGGGAATGCTGTATGGTTACCCCTGTCCTCTTTTGAACCCTGTGTAGCCCTGACTGTGTTGTTCATTAGTGCTGTTAATCTCACTCTGTGGAATTACTTCTCCAGATAACTTGCAAACCTCAGAGGACAGTAACCAATTCTTGCCCCTATTGTCGTCTGTGGACCTAGCACACTGTCTGGCTCATGATAAATGTCTGCTGAAGATGTGTTTGCTACACTGTAGCCTCTGTGAGACTACTGAGTAAAATCCATGAAAAGGATTGTTGTTATTAATATTAATTCATTACAATGTGGTGGCCCAAAGGTCTTCCCTCTCTTGGAGCCAGTGGTATGGTGCAACCATCCTGGAGTAATGAAAATATGAAGCATTATTCCCATGAGTCATCAACAGTATTTTATATGTGTTTCTCTGGAGCTTAAAGTTCATCCAGGAATGAGTTATTTCGCAGATCAAAAGAAGCATATGTGCAATCCACCAGGAGGAATAATCACTCTGCTAAATTTAAAGGGGGAAACGTCTGAACACTCCAACCTCAAAGTAGAAATGGTTTACCAACACATGACTGGAGAGGAATGTGAGTAACTTACTTAATTTCTGGCCCCCAATGTTTAGTTTTTAGTATGTGTTCCCATGAGCAGCACACAAGATTTTTCACAAAAGAGGAACTGGCATTAAATCAATAAGGAAAAATCACAATTTCCTTACTGATCCAACAGCATTTAAGGAAGCTGAGCTCTGCCAATATGTACAACTGTGCAGAATTTGTAACTGGGCAGTTAAAACCACCATCTAAGCTGGCAGAAGTAGAGCTGCAGGAAGAAAAACAGCTTTTAAACTTCAGTTCCATTTTTGCAAATTTGGATCTGTTAGTGAAAAACCATTTTAAGTCTGGGGTTTTTTTGTTTTTGTTTTTTTCCCTTTTCTTCCCTCATTAGCAAAGGAAATAGTAGTTTCTTTTTCTGCACATGGAAATTCATTAATTTATTCAACAAATATTTATTGAGCGCCTATCACGAGTCAAACATGGTCTTATGGCTGGGGATGCAGATGTGAACAAAGGAGATGAAGTCCTTGCTCTCATGGAGCTTATATTCTAGTGGGGGGGAAGAAGAGAATAAATAGGTAAATAAATAAGTAGGTATATACTATATCAGGCATAAATATCTGAAAAAATGCTAAAATCTTCTTTTATTTGACAATTTGCCAGAAAATTATAAATGAAAACTCCTGTATGAATATTATCTTAGCTCATAAATGCCACATATATTAAGGCATACTTTAGAAAGAATGACTAGTAAGGAATACACATACTGCCCTTTGCACATGCCATTGACATTCTCTTCTGATCTTCAGCAGGGTGTGTGCTTTGAATTGCATTTCCAGGAGATGGATTTGTGCCAACTTGTATCCACCCCATTTTGGCCCTCTATGGCCCTCTAGATCTCACTGCTATCACATCCAAGACCTGGAATTCCTTCT
This sequence comes from Bradypus variegatus, assembly GCA_004027775.1. Classification (NCBI taxonomy): domain Eukaryota; kingdom Metazoa; phylum Chordata; class Mammalia; order Pilosa; family Bradypodidae; genus Bradypus; species Bradypus variegatus. The sequence goes on along the minus strand of PVKY010015057.1, from coordinate 7,836 downwards.
GGACTCTTCCCTCTGTTTCTCTTCCTCTCCCGGAAATATGGCACCCCCATTGAACAGGTCTCAAAACCCTATATTTGACATAAACCTCAAATTGACCCCCTTCTTTACACCACCCCCTCCTTAGCTCCTTAGTGAGTTCTCTCCAGGATGCTAGCAGTTGCCTTCCACTTCCCAGCCTGACACTAGTCTCACATGGCTCCAGTCCACCCCTATTCATTGCTTCCATGGATCCCGTTTGCCCTTCCTCTGCCTTCACACCCTCCCTGGGTCCCCAGGCCTACAGGATGAAGCCCAGACTTCTGAGTCTGCACACTGTGTGGCCTGGCCCATGCTGACCTGCTCAGCTTTATGCCTTTGCATCTTTCCTTGACCTTGGGCCCTGGTCATGCCAACACCAATACCACTTCAAGTTCTCTGGTCACACTACAGACAAATATTTCCTTGGGGTTTCTTTTCCCTTGAATGCACTCTCTCTCTTCTGCTCAATTCTTGCCATCTTTTAATATGGCTCAAATGTCACCTTCTGTTTAAGCCTTCCCTGACCCACTGGGTAGAGCTGGAATTCTCCCTCCCTTATGTCTTGACAGCATTCTGGCCCTACAGTATCGCTTCAGGTATCATACCCATCATGGATTGAATTGTGTTCCCCAGAAAGATAAGTCCTAATCCCTGGCCTGTGAGCGTGAAATAGGATCTTTGAAGATGTTGTTAATCAAGATGAGGCCAAAGTGGATTAGGGTTGGCCCTGATCTAGTTGACGAGTGTCCTTATAAGAGGAAATTTGGGCACAGACAGAGAGAAGACAGCCATGTGATGGAGGCAGAACTTGAGTTGTGCCACAAGCCAAGGAAGGCCAGGGATTCCTGGCAAGTCACCGGCAGAATCCTACAGACCTCAGAGGAAGCTTGGCCCTGCGAAAACCTGAATTTCACAGTTCTAGTCTCCAGACTGTGAAAGAATAAATTCCTGTTGTTTTAAACCACCCTGTTTGTGTTTCTTTGTTATAGCAGCCCTAAGCAAACTAAGATGGCACCTAATACAAGGCATTTGCAATGATTTGTTTACTTGTGTGCCAACCCTCCCAGGCTGTAAGCTCCTCAAAGTATGGAGTAATTTATTTGCAATGTTAGAGCATAGCACAGGGCCTGGTACATAGTAGGCCCTTGGTAAAAGATAAACAAATGAACAAATGAATGATCTACAATCTCTTCTGGTCCTGCTCTTGCTGAGCTATGCTTCTGAGAATTAGGTGATTATAACACTGTAACCAAGTAAAACCAACTGAACAATGCAGTAATGAACTTGACTTGGCTCTTACGAACACTGGGTTTTAAACATTTGAGTTAATGGGATGACAGATGATAAGGAATTCCAAAACCAAATTTTCAGACAATATTTCTTTGCATACTAAATCTGGAGATGGTTGAGAAGTTCAAACAAATGATTACAGCACGTAAAACAGAACATTAAATAATCAGGATCATCTACTGCAGAAGAAAAACTTGAAGAGACTTAATAATGGTTTTTAATGAAAGGAAAAATTGTGCTCCAAGGACAGCTAAACATCCTCCTTCTCCAAGAGCACAAAAGAAGAAGAAATGAGATTAAAGCACTTCAAAGAGTATGGTTAAAAATAAAAGGAAACTCAATGGTTTCCTACCAGGATATGTGAGCCTATTTCAAGTTACTATTACAAATAACTCACATATGAACTAGAGAGTGAATGCTTTACTATCTGTTGTATTACCTAATCCTCACAATGAATTCATCTGGGTTAGTTTTAGCGATATTATTCCCATTTTACAGGTGATGAAACTGAGGCACGAGGAGGTGAAGTGATTTATTTAGAGTCACACAGCTGGTAAATGGTAGTGCTGAATTGCAACCCAGGCCATCTGGCTCCTGAGTTCTTGCTCTTATCTGTTCTGCTTACTGCCTTACTAGTGGCTGAAAGAGATGCCAGACCTCGAAGTTTGAGGATGGGGCCTAAAGCTAAGCTCAGCAAACCTCATTAAGTTCACGTGACTAGTTTAAATTTAAACAAGAAAATCCTTGAATATAATAATTGTCCTTCACTGGCAGGACAGCTAGTTGCCATGTGGTCTTTCCCTATGCCAATGTGTGCATGCACGTGTGTTTGTCCACACAAGTTAAAGAGCTCATTTTTCTTTTCTGTGTTATGGTAAGTTGGCCCACCAGGTCTGGTCTTTCTAATGAGACAGCAAGTTTGTTCGATTTTGTTTTGTTGTTGGCAGTCAGGGCAGACACGGTTTAAGCATCCACACGTTTGCTTGTATTTATGCAACCTGACATAAATCGTGTCGCATTTAGATATTACGATTTTACCTCCGAGGTGATGGAATGTACTCCTGAGGCTGAAAAGCCGGCACTTTTTTTTTTCCTATTATCTTTTCCAAGGCGACCTTGTCTGGCCTACCTTGGGGCATAAGCAGTGAGGTTATGGTCATCGCAGAACGGGGACAGCTCGCTGAGCAGCTCAGATGTCTGCACAAGAGAAAAGACAACGCTGATCGATCTGCGGCGAGCGATCAAGGGCTGAGCTGCACCCTGGCTGCAGGGGGCCTGGAGGCCGGTACAGGAGAATCAGGGCGGCCCAGCAGGAGCCTGCAAGGAGGGCATGAATGAGTCACTAGACTTTTCAGGTTGACTGAGATGACTTATGTTGATTTTCTTCGAATTTAGATGTGTTATCAGTGTTCACACATTGGGCATAACGGGAAGAACATGAGTGAAGGTTTCTTGATCGCGCCTGGCTCTTAGCAGGGTTCTGATAAAATTCGGGGTAAGACTTAACTCTGCAACAAAGTGCTACGTGCGTAGTGTGGGGGTCCCAGTGTGTGCTGGGGGCATGAGGGCAGATGGGCCCTCACGGGAGCACAGGTACACGTCCTGAGCTGGGAGAAAACACATTTTGACCAGTCCAAGTGTTTTCTCACACTGTGCACAGGTCTGCCTGGGTGGAGAGTTACTATTTTAGGCCATCAAGATGCACTGCTAATTTGTCACACTGAGTTCATGGTCTGATCTAGCACTTGGCTGTCTAACATCAGATCCCCACAATTACCAGATAAATCATTGGTGACTTGGTTAAGAGTTTGGGCTCTGGAGCCAAGGAGGGAGCTCACATAACCCCTCCAGCCTCAGTTTCCTCATCTTTAAAATGGATACAACAACAGAACATACTTCATTGGTTCAGATTAAATGGATTAATACATTCAAGTGCTTAGAACAGTGCCTGGTATATAGTCAGCACTGAATTTGTGTTTTTGTATACATTTTTATTTTTACAACTTCATACCCAGCCCAGGACCTACCCCAGTGCTTGCACAAAGTATTTGGTAAATATTTGTTAAATGTTTAAAGAGCTAGAAGAATAGATTTAGTGAATACGCATACGGATATGTGTTTTGTCTAGTCAGTAATCTGTATTTCAGGGACAGATCAGCAAAACTGGATCTTAGATTTAATCTCCTATGGAGAAATATTTCAAAAAAGGAAAGTGTTCTGTAATCAAATGTCTCCATGGAATAGAAGAAGGGAATGGAGAGGATGGCTTTGCACAAATATTACAAAGGAAATAGCAAGAAGAATTGGGCTGAGGGATATCACACCCGAAGGATAGGGGTCAATGACTCAAAATTGAATAAAGAGAAGTGTCTAATATAATCAGAAACTTTAAAACTATAAAATATATGTTATTTATGAGTCAAAAATAAATGTAAAAAAACAGGAATAAAACCTCTGAACTAAATTTACCTTTTTCTGATTGTTCTAAAACTGACAGCTTAAACTTGAAATAAGCTTTTTTAATATTCATTTTACTGAGATATATTCACATACCATGCAGACATATAAAACAAATCGTACATTTGATTGTTCGCAGTACTATTACATAGTTGTGCATTCATCACCAAAATCAATCCCTGACACCTTCATTACCACACACACAAAAATAACAAGAATAATAATTAAAGTGAAAAAGAGCAATTAAAGTAAAAAAGAACACTGGGTGCCTTTGTCTGTTTGTTTGTTTCCTTCCTCCATTTTTCTACTCATCCATCCATAAACTAGACAAAGGGGACTGTGGTCCTTATGGCTTTCCCAATCCCATTGTCACCCCTCATAAGCTACATTTTTATACAGTCATCTTCAAGATTCATCGGTTCTGGGTTGTAGTTTGATAGTTTCAGTATCTACCACCAGCTACCCCGATTCATTAGAACCTAAAAAGGGTTGTCTATATTGTGCATAAGAGCACCCACCAGAGTGACCTTTCGGCTCCTTTTGGAATCTGTCTGCCACTGAAGCTTATGAAATAAGCTTTTAATTTTAAAAATACCAAGAAACGGAAAGCATAATGTTTAACAGTACAGTATGACAAGAGTACTTCAGTAGTAGGTTGAATCATGGGAGATTGCCACTTTTTGGCAAAACCAGTCAAACACTGTCAATTGGTTCAAACTAATAAATTAAAGCTAAACGACGTGTAATCAAAACACATCAACTTGTCTTTTATTGCCTTTAACAATGACTATAAGGCTAAATTGGTCAATTTCACTGTCTTAGCCTCTTTCGGCTCTCAGAATTTGTACAAGTGCTAAATAAATGCTTTTTTTTAACTGGGTGTTGTTTTCTCTTTAAAGTTAGGCCTGAATTTTGCTACACCACCTAAAGCTAAGAATGGCCTTAAAATATAATTAACAGAGTGTTAGCTTCATTGCAAATTTCATGATTTAGATGAATCCTTTGGGCTCCTTGTTTGGGCAGCACTGGGAAGCTAATTAATACATTATTAATATATTGTTGAGGCAAACAAGATTCTGCTTGCACACAGAGCCACAACAAGAATAAATGCAGGTCAGAAATATTTTTGCAATTAAGGAAAAATGTTATTATAGTAATAAGAAATTATCGGGTGTATGACATAACTCAGCACATTAAAACACGTACTGACTTACAAACGAGGCACTTGCCAGAATCAAGCAAAGCTCTCTCTGGATGATTTCAATCATTTAGAGCCTGATCAGGGCATCCAAAGTGCCCTGCAATGAACTAGAAATGGCAACCTTTTGGGATCCCAGGAATGGAAACCTTTATTACTATTATTCATTTAAGGTTTCATAATGGTTGGATCTCAAACTTAGAAGCAAGTACTGAAACAACCGAGCAGGAGGCATGAAATGGTTTTCAATTCAGGAAATAAAGAGCTCCTTTGGCAGCGGAAGCAATGGGAGTGTGTAGAGTGGGGCATGAGTTATTGCACCTCCTTGGGTCTCAGTTTTCCCATATTTGTTAATATTCATCCTCTATAATATTTGATATTGCAAAGATCAGTGGGACTTTTCCTTTAAAATGCTATGCATTTCTTGGGGGGAAAAGCTAGAGCTGTACAGTACATTATTTTGATTTTGGTTGACCTAGAGCTGTGACAGCAGCCGAATTGCAAAAGCATAGTTCAGAGAAAACAGAGTTACTTTCATTTTTTCAAACAGAAGCTACACAGTCCCCTCTTTATGTTTGGGTTCTTATACAAATCAAAGGCAAAGGAGAGAGAGGGCTTAGCTATATCATCAATTTTAACCTTCCCGCCCACATCATGAGTTTTTCTTAGGGCTTTTTTGAGCATGAAACATGCACAATTCCGCTCAATTTGCACTGTCTGAGGAAATCCCACCCCAAGGTGATGTGCTCCTATAATATTATCTTAGTGCTAATTACATTCTAGAATGGCTAGGGCAAGAATAGTTCCAAACATACTCAAGGTAATAACTAGTCAGATATCCAGAAGGTCAACAGTTCAATCAAAGAGAGAAAAATTAGCATACCTTAAGAAAGAGTTCAAGTGGTTTTGTACAAGAGCTCTCATTTAAGTCTACAAGAATACTTAAAATACTGATAGAGTTAGGTAATTCTATATTTCCCTTTTTAACTCGCTGAAAGCTCCCAGTTTCAGGGTGCAGTGTCTGAGAACAAGGAGCATCTGGCAGGTGAACGGGAGAAGGTACATTAAGGAAATTTGGCTGGAGTTTTAGGTTAGGGGTCTGTGCCAGGACTTGATTGCTTGGAGCCGTAGGGAGGGGGGCACTTTGGGCTGTGATGAAACAGCAGAGGCAATGCTAGAGAACATGATATTGGGCCAGGGGCCGGGCGAATCTTCTATTATAGTAACAACCCTGTTTGAAACCATGACGACAGATCCCCCAACTAGTTGTGTATCAAAGCACTCTAAATAAAACTACTAATTGCTGTCATAAATGCAGTTTTCCTAACAGTGTTAGATCCTTTCCCCAACTCCCCATTTTTCTGTGCTTTTCTAATGAACACAAATGGAGAAATAATTGGAAGCTACACCCTTTGCTCATGGTTTTAAATGACTGAGGGCACCTCTTTTTCAGAAGTGCATAATACTTTAATTTATTTCAAAAATATGTAGTGAGCACCTCTTCTTGGTAAGAGTGATATGGTGAATTGTTTCAGAGACGAGGCTGAAAAACAAAATAAAACAAAAACAAAAACAAAAAAACCCTTTCCACTCTGCCCAAGGTAAAGTATTAAAATTACGAAATAACTCAAGGATTTTTTTTCAGTATGCTAAAAAGTGGCATTTCATTAAACATAGATAAGCTTATAATAACGAGGCCCCATGAACCCCTCACTCATAGGGTTTTTATGAGCTTCTGGTCCATTGCAGAGGAATCCCAGAGTTGCCCAAGTAAGGACTTTTCCAGCTGCCTCTGAGGAAAAGCCTTTCTGCGGGGCACTTCCGGTCTGTAGAATTCTCTCCTTTACCCTCTCGTCACTCTTCTTTGAGCTGTTCCTTCAGTTCAGTTTCATTAAGCTCAGGGCTGAGAGCATCCCGGGCCGAGGCTGCAGGAAATGCCAGGACGCCCCTGCCCTCCGGTAGTTCAGGGGGAGTGAGCGAGATGGAAGCCCACATCGATAATTTTAACTTAAATCTGGTGTGAGGGCAGAGGAGAAAGAGATGAATCCTCTCTGGAAAGAGGTGGGAAGAGGAGTAGGTTTGGAGCTACCCCTTGCAGGTTGGCTAGGATTTGGGAAGGTGGCTCTGCAGGGGGTGGGAGAGCATTTCAGGGAGGACTCTAGTTTGAGCAAGAGTGAAGACGGTCTTGTTCCAGAATGGTGAGCGGACACTGACAGTTCTTGGAACGGAGTGCTTGTTCCCCACCAAAGGGAGTACTTTGGTTGTAAAAAATGTAGCTTATTGATGGTAGGGTCAGTGACCCAAATTCTCTAATTTTCTTTTCCAACTGTGCTACGGAGCCTTACTGAATTTTTATATGTCATCCAGCTGCTTTTTAAACCCTAAAGTCATATAATACAGTGATATCTTACCTTTGGAGAGCATGTTACCATTTACAAATTGCTCTTTTTTATATTTGATCCATATAACAGCCCTGTGACACCACAGGCTCACCTCCACAAGCTATTTCCTTTGGAAAGTAACTGCTAGCTATAGAAACTACTACTTATAGAAATCAGGGAATTTTCCACTAGCAGCCTCATTGTGTTAGAAGCACAGGCCAGGATAAAGTCAGCAATTCAGGAGAAATGAGAGGAGAGGACCCGGCAGAGTCCCTGGAGGAGGGTGAGAGGGCAGCTTTGGAAATGGGTGGTGTGGCTGCCTCAGGAAGTGGAGGATGCAGCGAGGTGAGCGATGCTGGCCTGCTACTGGGCTGGCAGCGGTACTCAGCAGAGAGCTGAGCACACGGCAGGTCACGGCTTGTTCAACCCGCAAGTGGGTCCGGGTGTATAGCTTGAGCAGAGCCATGTGAAACAGAACTCAAAAATATAAAA
>PVKY010015056.1:0-10327 GCA_004027775.1 Bradypus variegatus | reverse complement strand
TCCTTCCGGTGTGCCAAAACAAGTGAGTGATTGCTAACAATAAACTTTGAAAGTTTTAGAACACAGTTTATTTTGCCTATATATGTATACATTATACTAAATCTCCATGCCATGATATCTTAATATAAATTCATCCAAGAATTAGATTCATGGACAATTGCTGTTGATGGACTACCCTCAAACTTCCCCAGACTCTTCCCAGCACTCAAGAATGCATAAAATATGGTTCAAGAACTTTTATCACAGAGCTCATTAATGGACTTGACATAATTTGGTATTAAAACATGGGATGACTTATACAACTGGCCAACTCATCTTCCTCCGGGCCTTCAATTGCTGCTCTTTTTGGTGTCTTCCATCTTCCCTCAGATCTCTGGAGACACTGCTGTCTTGCTGTTCTCACTTCCCAGAAGACCTTCCAGAGCTCAGGCTGTAATCGTCCTTGAGCTTGCCCCTTCCTGTGCTCCAGGAACCCACCAGCTGTGTTGCTGGTTGCTGAATTCCCCCCAGCTGTATCCTGGCCTGCTGTGTGGACTCTGAAACTGCTGGCTCAGCCATCTCTTTATGTAATTTCACAAGGGGGCCAGGACGCTCATTTCCTTGGTCGCCATTTTCTTCTCTCTCTGCTGTCCCTTCTCAGTGGTCCCTTGTGGTGCCACCTCACCTACCTGCAAGCCATAGCCCTTGGCTGAGCTGTCAGCTTGCAGCCGTGTCACTGCTACTTGTAATGGAAAAGCCCACTGATCTCTCTGCACTTGGGTGAGCCTGAGGAACAGTGGCCAGTGAAGCCAATTTAATGGTGTGAAACACCCGCTAAGCAGAGAGGATGTGATGGGCGAGGGGTGTAGGTACACAGGAGCATGTTATTTATCTTTTGCATATACAGAAGTGGGCATGTGCTTTGTTCTTTACATTCTGCTGCCGGCCTTGCATGCAGGAGATGCTTCCTGATATTTGGATGAATGAGCTCTCCCCAGAATGTGGTAGTCAGAGGAGTGAGAATTCACACAAGGAAAGAGATTTAGAAACTGACGTGCACAAGTTGCTGCATAGAGAACCTGTAGCTTACTACAAACTTAATTTAAAAAAACAAAAAACAGCTAGTTGGAAAAGAAAAGGAGGAAAACTCCAAAGGAGGGGGAAAAAAAAAAGAGAATGCCTGTAGAGTAAGAAGGCAGGACAGAGGACTCACTGCCAAGCTCAGGGATCCTTGTTCATAGAGTGTGAAGACAGAGTTTTTTGGAAGCAGGAGGAAATAGAAATGGAATGGTAAGACGATTTTTAAAAAGAACCCTAATATTTTGGCCCCTTGACTGAAAAGGAAAGAATTTTACAAATGTATTTGCAGTTGGCAGGCGGTTAGAAAAAATAATTTTTAAAAACCCCACAAAAACCTTAAAAAAAAAATAGAACAAATTTGGTTTTCTCTAAAATGAGGGCTTCTCACTGGAAACTGGGGATAGATAAATAACAGATGTCTTCATCTGCCCACTCACTCCAGTTCGTAGGAAACAGGAAGGTAATGAGGATTTCTTAAAGCTGGGATCATATGCCAGGCAGTGGGGCCTGGGGAAGGAAAGTGCTTGCCTGCCAGAGGGGGAAGGAGAGATGTCACTGAGGTAAAGGACACAGACTGAGAAACTGGCAAATGCCTGCCCACCCTCCTCCAGGACAGACCTACTACTCACTGCAGACAGACAACCGTAGCTGCCTTTCAGTCCTGGGTGTCCAGTGATGTGGTTGTCTCCACCTGCTCATGGCCTGGCCACTTAAAGAGCTATCTGGTTAATTTTGTCAACTCAGGTTCTTTTGAGACCTATTTAATTAAGTTCCAGTTTGCACCTAACCCTGACACACTTAGTGGGTTTCCCTTGTTGGAACTATTTTACATTATTTTCTGGAAAGCTGCCCTCTCCTTTCCCCTCAGGCAGCTTCTTTGATTGTGTGCCAGATAGCTCAGTTTTTATGTTTTATTTTTCTGAGCACTTGCTATTTTTGCTTTTTTTCATACTCATTTGACTTGGACTTCTAATAAGCTGTTTTAAAATAGCCCACGGACCTCCTGTGAGCTACTGACCTTTTGCAATTAGCCTTCCACTTTTAAATGCCTGCTTTTTGTCATAGCTTGATTCTGAATGGAGTAACTCTAAACTTTCGGAGGATTTAAAATTTCCCTTCTACCTTCTTGGTGATAAGTTGCCCTGCAGTGAAAAGAATCGGTTAACATGTCCATCTCATGGGCCTTCTGGAAACTGACACTAAAAATTTCCGCAGACACGTTGCATTTACTGATCTGTAGGCACAAATGTTTTTTAATAGTGAGAACACATATTCCATTAAAGGGCCACAAGAGACGTCTCCAGGCCATCTTGTTCGAAGCCATCCTTTATGGGACGAGGGGATTGAGACAGAGAGAGACACTGCATGTCACGCAAGGTCACATAGCTAGTTAGTTACTGGGTAGCTAGCCATCTGGAATCTCTGCCACCCTCCCAGGCCGGCTCAGATGGCATTTGGGGGTGCACTCGTGGAGAGCATCACTAGAGATTGTCTTGGGGCCTCTGGGGGAGCCGTGGACACCCTCTCCTCTGCCCCAGGCCACCCCACGCCTCCGCCTTGGCTGGGCCACAATTCACTTATCCAGGACTGGCGCATCTCCCCCTTCACCTGGGACCCGGCGTTTTCGCTGTGGCTTGCCTTCCTGGCTTGGCCAGGTCCTGCCTCTGGTATTTACTGTTATTTAATCCTTTGGCATGGAGCCTGCAGCCCCATGGCCGGCAATTCCTGCAGCCCTGGCTTCTGCCCTGGGGCAGCCCTGCTGGGGACAGGAATGCAGACGATTCCCCTTGTAATCTGTTTGGAGAGTGTCTGGGACCAGCTGGGAGGGGCTGCCTTAAGTCATGGGAATGGCTTTGGACAAGGCTTGCAGGAATCAGCCTCACAGCCTGGGAAGCACCTCTGTTCTGTGGCCACAGCCTGTACCCTGAACCGTCTGCCTTAGGTCTGGCCACAGCGGCCGGGGCAGGTGTAAATGACAGCAGGCCGGTCCTCTGCTGGGGTGTGCGGGGAGCTTGTCCTAGCAGGGAACTGGGAGCCCTGCCAGGGAGGAGGAAGCTTTCACCACACATCTGGTGGTATTCTGGGCCTTCTTGGGACAAAGTAAGACCGCATTAACCAGGCCTCGACAGGGCCAGGTAGCAGAGCTGTTTACAGTCGGACTTCTGACTGTTTGATTACGACTCACACAGGCTGTTACTGGACAGAGGCAAAGGCAAGCCCAGATTAAAGTCTTCTGGAACCCTGATTTTACCCCCGCAATAACGGTAATGGCTCCCACTTATGCAGCACTTTCTATGTGCTGGGCATTGGTTTAAATGCTTTATATATATTAACTAATTTAGCTCTCACCATAGCCCTATGAGTGGGTACAATTATTTTCTGTGCCTTTGTGTAAACTAAGGCACAGAAACTTTAACTTGCTCCAGGTCACACAGCTAACAAGTAGTATAGGTGGGAGTTGAACTTACACAGGTGGCTGCAGAATTCCTGCTCTTATAACCACCAAGCCAGCTGCTGGAGCACCGCAGCTGCAGGAAAGCATTGGTCTCTGCACATTTCCCACTCATTCACTGCCCCCCCCCATTTATAACTTTATAAGGAGGATAAAATGCTGTGTGTAATCTTCTGGGACTAATTTTTTTTCCCTTAATATTAGATTGTGAAGATTCATCCACAGTTGTATATCACTATACTTGATTTCAGTGGCTGCATATTAATTGTCTGTGGAAATAAACCACAGTTTATCCATCCACTGCCCTGTTAATGGGTCCTCAAATTGTTTCTAGGTTGGTGCTCTTATGACCAGGGCTGCCATATGTGTTCTTATGTGGGTCCCCTGGGGTAGGAACGGAGCCTGTGGTTGGAGGGTATGTGAATGTGCAACCTATGAGTGCCAAAAGTATTTTCCAAAGTAGGTACACCAACTTAAATTCCCACTCATAAAGCAGAACAGATCCCATTGGTTGTGGGTGCTCTCCAACCTGCTATTGTCCATAGAATACACATAAAAAGTATCTCTTTGTGGTCATTTGAATTTCTTTAATCACTAAAGAAGTGGAATATATCTTCATATGCTTGTCGGCCATATGTACTTCCTCTTCAATGAAATGTGTTCATATTATTTTGCTCATTTCTGTTGAGTTATTTGTGTTGTTGATTTATAGAATATATTCTTGATACTATTTTTTCACTTTGATGTATTATAAATGTTTTCTCACAATTTTAAATTTATCTTTCTTTTTAATTTTTATTTCCCCATCCCCTGGTAACCTAATCTACTTTCTGTCTCTATCAATTGGCTCTTTCTAGATATTTCATATAAATGAAGCCATACAGTATCTGTCCTGATGTGCCTCACTGTTTCACTCAGCATAGTGTTTTCACAGTCCATCCACGTTGCAGCATGCTTCAGAGCTTCATTCCTGCTGATAGCCCAAATAATATTCCATTGTGTTTGTGTACCACATTGCGTTTACCCATTCATCTGTTGACGGACACTTGGGTTGTTTCCACCTTTTGGCTATTGTAAAAAATACGGCAATGAATATTGGTGTACAAGTATTGTTTGAGTGCCTGTTTTCAATTCTTTTGGGTCTATACCTAGAAGTGGAATTGCCACATCGTATGGTCATTCTATGTTTAAGGTTTTGAGGAACCATTATACAGCTTTCCACAGTGGCTGCACCATTTTACATTCTCAGCTTATTCACTATTGAATCCTAGCATTGACATGGAAGGGGCCTTGGCAGATAGCTTGTTCTGGCTCTTTGGTGCGGGGGAATGCCCTCAGCCTCCTCCCCTGGGTGAGGCTGGCTGTTCTGCCTGGCAGGGCTGGGCGAAAGGCCAAACATGCAGGCACTTGCTCTGAAGGGGAGTGGAGCAGAGGTGGGTTGGAATGGAAGGGGCCGACCAATCTGGATTTCATTCTTGGCTCTGATACTCATAAGTTTTTGTCTTTTAGTAAATTATTTAATCTCCTGGACCCTGGGTTTCCTCATCTCTAAGCTGGGGAGGATGGGGCTCTCCACCTGTCAGGACCAAAGACGATACTGTTTGTGTATGTTGCACTCAGATGGCCACATACACACAAATGTTTCTTGATAGAGGTTTTTGGTGGTTGAAGTCTTAGCAGTGGAGCAGAGTGGAGAAGCTGGCAGCAGGGTCTCTGCAAGGAGGGCTCATGCTTGGAGTCTATTACTCTGAGGTCGCTGTCTTGGAAGTTTTAATAATTGTATCTTTGTAATTTTTGTTTTGTAAGTGAAGTTTGATGAGACAGTGAACGTGCACCAGGAGCTTGGAGCCTGGCTCACTGATGCTCCAAGTCTGGCTTCCTGCCACCTCCTGCCTGCCTAGGTCAGGATCTTGGCTGCCTGCTCCCCGACCTGGGCCCAGTAACTGCTGCTGCCCTCTACCGCAGGGGCCTGGGGCCTGGGTGCAGGGGAGGTTGGGTGCACGTGCACCTCATGCCCTGAATTGAAGGGTGGGGCCCTGGGCACCTGTGAGGCTCTGCACCCTCCCTGTGAGTAGGTCATGCCTGAGGAAACGTGGCATTAAATAGCAAATAACCAACGCTGTGACAGGTGGAGAGAGAGCGGCTGCAGAAGACAGGAAGAATCTTTTTTGTCCTACTCTTTGAACAAAGGGCCCTTCATTTGCATTCGGCACCGAGTCCCACAAATTATGTAGTCAGCCGTTATTCAGGATCTGGGCCAGGACACAGGCTGTTAGAGCTGAAAAGGTTGCAGCTTTTCATTAAAATGGACCTGTAATTAGTAAGGGATAAGTTTTCTAGAATGCTTGCTGCTTATGCTAAGCTCCTGTGTTCAGGGGCTCAGCAGCCCCCCAAGTACTGCTTTATTGGCACTCAGGCGCTTTGGGGTTAAGTTCCCTTCTCGGGAGTTGGTCAGTGGTACTGAAGCCTGTGGCCCTCATTTGTTCTCTCAGGGCTGTGAACTGAGGTTCAGCCTGTATCTAAGGATGGGTTACATCAGGGAGTTTCTAGGGACTGTAAATGACATTGACTGCATATGTTGTAAATGGAGGGTGGAAAAAAGCAGCGATCTAAGCCCTGGGAGATTAAAGCTGCAGTGTAGTCTACATGGCAGTAAAATTTATGACCCTAAAGAATAAAATTTCAACCATGCAAGGCAGAGATTACTTTAAACATCTAAGTAACACATAGACTAAAAATAAAAGTCGTTGAGCTGGAAGTGCATGGGGAGGAAGAAGGGGGCTTGGTGGGCTGCGTACCCTGCATCACAAATTTGCAGATTTTGACCTTACAGCGATTCCCATTAGTGGGCTGGTGATTTTGCCCTCAGGGGACATTCAGCAATGCCCGGAGACATTTTTGGTTGTCACAACTGTGGGAGAGCTATTGCTGGCATCTAGTGGGTAGAGGACAGGGATGTGCTAAATAGTCTACAATGCTCAGGACAGCCCCCCACAGCAAAGAATGATACAGCCCCAAATGTCAATCATGCAGAGGCTGAGAAACCAGCACCTCTGTTTAAAGCAATTGGAATGAAGGGACCTGGAGGGGATAGGGGAACTCTCATTCTCAGAGAGCATAGCTGGGGGGCAGAATATCCTACGTGGTCTCTCTTTACTCTTAAACCTGTTTCCTTGGGTCTAAGGTGAGTCTCGTGTAGACAGCATGTAAATGAATCATATATATATATTTTTATCCATTCTGCCAAACCATGTCTTTTGATTAATCCATTAACATTAAATGCATTACTGTAAAGACAGTACTTCTTTTTGGAGCAATAAAAAGGTTCTCAAATTGATTGCGGTGATGAACGCACATCTCTGTGATTATACTGAGAGCCATTGATTGTAGACTTTGGATGGATTGAATGGTATGTAAATCAAACTTTTTTTTTAAAAACAAACAGTGAGAAAACCAAACCTGTGAGGCATGAACCATTTCCAATTTACATGAAAACAAAAACAGGCTTGGAGAGGTTAAGAAAAATATTAGAAAACTACAGAACAACCTGTCAAGAGAGGTTCTCCCTGAGAGGAGGGGTGATGTGTGTGTGTATAATTATTATATTTTCAGGAAAGGGGCTCATATTTTGAATCTTTTTTCTCAAAAGCCTCCACAGATACTCACATCAGCCTCCTTCACATCCCAGCAGAATTTTGTAACAATATTCTCCTTTCCTAACAGACTCACTTCCTTTTGGTTTCCGTTGGCTTTTCTTTAATTTTTTTCTCTTCTTTCTTGTTTTTTTTTTTTTTTTCCTACTTCTTAGACTGCCCCTTTCACCCTTGTCTTCCTCAGGGTGTGGCTTGGGCTCCCCCTTGCCCGGGAGGCTCCACCTGCTTCCTGGTTTCTACTGGGTCCTCCATGTCCACAGCCCTGATGGGCTCCCCATCTCCAGCTCTGCTTTCCAGCTGCTGACTGTCTACTTCTGCCTGGATAGTCTGATGACATCCCAAAGTGAATCTCCTTTGGAGGTTCAAAGTGAGAAAGTCCTCCTTTCGTGTCCGGTTGATTCTGTTGGTGACCCTACCATTCACCATTCATCTGATTTGCCTCAAAAATCTGTGTTCTTTGGTGCCTCTTCTCTCCCTCCACAAATCCACATTCAGCTCTTGCCCTCTAGGACTGGCCACACATTTGCAGGGTCCAGTTCGAAATGAAAACAATGGGCCCTTTGGTCAAAAAAGCAGAAAAGAACTTTTTCCTTTTTTCCGTGGTCTTTCTCTTTCAACTTGTCATGGTCTTTTGTTTGTTCATTTGTTTGTTTTTATTACAGAAGTTGTAGGTTTACAGAAAGATCATGCATAAAGTACAGAGTTCCCATATACCACCTTATTATTTGCACATAGTGTTTTTTTTAATTTGCTGTTTAACGTGTTCCCAAGGATACACTCAGGGTGGGTGCAAACCCTCAAAAGCGCCTGGGTTGCCACCCTGTGACTGGCCACTGAGGCCCTCATGCCCAGTCCCAGTCCTTCCTGTGCTTGTGCCCAGGCCTTCCATGGGGACAGAAGATAACAGTGGTTGCTGGATGTGGGTGGGGGAGCGGGTGGCTGAGAATCCATCCCAGGGAGGCGTTGGGAGTTGGGACCACCTGTGAGCAAAGGCACCAAGTCCTGGAGCATGTTCTGTCTCATCAGACTTCACTTACAAAATGCAAATTCAAAGATAAAATTATTAAGAATTTCAGGACTGCAACCACAGAACCTTAAACCCCAAACATGAGACCCCACTCTGTGCATGGGACCCTTTGTGACTGTGCTGTCAGACCCCATGAAGTGGCCCTGCCCATTGTCTCTCTATAACAGGCATCAGCTTTATATTCTGTTCACCACTGCATTCGTTCAGGGCTCTTCTATTATACTCCAATTAATTTCCCAGCTGCCTAGCAACTGGCCTTTCCCTGTCTTTTCTCTAGTCCATCTGTCAATGGCTGCAAGATTGATGTTTCTCTAGCATTGCTTTAATCTTGTCATTCCTGCACCTAAAAAACTCATTGCATGAAATAAAAATTCTTTGGTCACCTGTTTGAAACCTTCCATGGATGTAAGCTGCCCCACTGCTCCGGCACTGCTGAGTAAGTACTTCATTGCATCCCCCAAACCACAGGAACAGAGTCCTGGGCTTTGGGCCTTTGCACAGAGGAGCCATTTCTCTGTTGCTCATGTTCGAGTCCTGTCATTGCACCCGCTCTGGGGCTCAGCTCCCATTCCACTTCTTTCCTGAGACTACCCTCAGTTATCTTGGGTCTAGTCTTCTCTCAAGATTTTAAAAGTTATTTCTGTACCTGCCTCTTAAGTTTTAAGGTCTTGGAGGGATGGTGCCATTTAGTGCCTCGAGATTATGGCCACAATTAAATAATCTTTGAGTGTAATTTATCTATTTACTTCTTCCTTAGCTCAGTCCACAAAGCCTTGAAAGCAGCTTGCTACACATTGTAAAGGAGATTCGCAAAGAGGCACAGTCATATGTGATAAAAGGTCTAATAATTGGTATGAAATACTACTTTAGGAAACCAGCATAAATGCTGTTCAACAGATCTCTTTATGTTCTTTAAATGGGAAAATAATTCCCTCATAAGAGAATTATGTCCTGTGTTGTTAAGCCAGCCAGCATTCCACTGATTCAACTAACACGTTTGAAATCAATACTAGAGTACATGGCTTTAAAAGCAAAATGGGTCAAGAAACAAATGTTTTAATGAAGACCATTTGGTAAGATATCCAAAGAAAATAGAGGACGCAAATAACAAACCTGAATTTTCCTTGAAACCTGGCTGGGTTTTGTAACAGATCAGGTATGTACACTTGTTCCCCTGGAAAATGATCTCTACCAATCAGCTTGCATTCTGTTAAAGAATGGGGCCATTTCTTTGCTTCTCTCACACTCAATGGAACAAAATAGTAAATAAGCACATTTATACAGCTTTATAGACGAAACCGAGTGGAAAAACACAGCCCACACAAACTGCTCATCTCTCTGCATTCTCCTTCTTCCCGTCTTCCCTGACTGCCCGAGGGTCACCTTTGAGCCCTTCCTTGGATACCAGGGGAGGATACAGCCCCTGACCTGGTCTCCAGCATCTTTATGTGTCTCGGGCCTGGCATTTCCCCAGGAAACTTGAGCTGCATCTGTTTTTCAGGTCTAGTTAAGATGAGGTCCTGAACCCCTTTAAAAGAATATGTTGATAATGAAATTCTCTCATGATTGGGTTTCAGCCGCTCCAGGGGCTTTCCACTGTCTGTTTAAGATTTCCTGATGTGAAGCCATAATTGGCTGAATTTAATTTGTATTTTTTTTCAAGTTTTGTTTTTATCTCTGTGTCACTGTGCTGTTGGCGCGTTCCTTCCATGTCTGGGTAGCTGCTGGGCAATTAGCATGCACCATTTATTCCCCCTGCCTCCACCTCCCTCCCTCCACACAGCAGCTGACCTGCATGTCCGCAATGATTGATCCTGGATAACTGAAAAATTCCTGCTTCGGAGCTTGGACGATGGAGCATGGGCCCTGACATGCGTGCCCCTGGGTGAACCCACCAGCAGACAGCTCTGGGTGAACGCTTGACCTATCTGAGCTGCGATTTCCCTGTCTGTAAAATCCACATGACCCCACCTGCTGAGGCAGGCAGTAGGAAAGTCCTTTCTAGATGCTGCTGCACCCTTACCCACATCTTAATGAAGAGGGAAATAGATCCTCCCTTCCCTGGGAAAAGCCACACTTCATTGCAGAATCCATAGAACCAACTGCTTGGCTCATTAGCACGTTTTAGTCCTAGTA
>PVKY010015055.1:0-10439 GCA_004027775.1 Bradypus variegatus | reverse complement strand
GGGTGCCGAGGCGGGGTGAAGAGAAGACAGCAGGTGAGGTTTAGAGATGGGTTTTATTAAGCAAATAAGTCACTTGACTGCACAAATATGTAAATATATTGTGCATAATGAGAGCGAAGATTCTCACCACCAAATAAGTTATTTACAAATGTAAAAGGGGAAGGCTAGAGAGAACCCTGAGGTATGGAATTGGAATTGGAGGTATCGACATGAACTTGTGGTTTTATAATACATACAAACAGATATGGAAATAATTTATAGATGAATACATGTGAGTATATGTGTGTATGCATATACACATATGCATAACGCATACACACACACAGACACACACACACACGATTCCCTGACTCTGTCCACTGAGAAGGCCTAGAAGCAAAGATACAATGAGCAATGAGCAAACTGAGTGCCCAGGCCTTGTTTTAAGTACCACCTGCCACTGTAAGGACCCAGGGCTACTCAAAGAAACAACGGCTCCAAAGCTGAGGAAGGGAAAATGCAAGATGAAAAGATGAACCTAGAACATCCCATTGTGCCACAAGGGAAGGAAATACTGATGAATGACAGCGGGCCCCCACTGGTCAAATCTGGGACAATTCAAGCATCAAAATAAATGATAGAAATGGATGATAAAATAGGAATTCATGAGCTCCTACTGATAAGACCATATAAATAAATGGGGGAAAAGGAGAGCTTTTTCATGTAGTAGAATGCCAACTAAATGCAGAAGGAATGATGTAATTGGCAAATCACCATTTGGTGGCTGATCCAAGGAGGAGAAGCAGGAGATGTCCATGAGGCTAAGGCTGGTGGGTGGAGGTCTGATGGGGAACAAATGTTGAAACAATCTGGGATAACCTCCCCAGCACATCCTAATCCATTAGAAATGGGGAATGGTGATGCTAAGGAGTACAGTCCTGGCAGACCCAGCCACAGGGCGAGCTGGTTGAGGCTTACATCACCAAGGGGTGGAGGAGCACCCTCGTGCGCCTGCTGATATGCTGCACCCAAAGATTGTCCCTTCTGGGTTCTGCCTGCCCAGGAACACCTGCGGAAACATTAGATGGATCTAGACTGAGGATCATCCTACAGAACGTAAGGCCTGTACCATTTAAGACTGTTAGGGCTCAAAAGTCAGGGAAAGATGCAGGAACTGTTCCAGACCGAAGGAAACAGAAACACATAGTAACTAACTGCAACACATATTCTTGGAGAAGATTCTGGACCAGAAGGGAAAGGACACATTGTTGGGACAGTTGGTGAGATTTGCGTGGAGTCTGTGGGTGAGGAGGTGGTGGTGTGCTGTGTTGACTTCCTGATTTGGAGGGCTGCGTGGGAGTTACGCAGCAGAGTGAACTTGGTTTGGAGAAACATGCTGCGGTGTTTAGAGAAGATAGAATATCATGTCTGCAGTTTGCTCTCCCAAGATTCAGAAAAAGAATAATGGAGAGAGTGAGCGACAGAGAGCTCACATGTGATAAAATGTCAACAATCAGGGAATCTGCATGAGAGATATTTGGGAGTTTTTTGTATTGTTCTAGAAACTTTCCCATAAACGAGATTATTTCAGAACATATTATTTTTAAAATATGTAATTTAGCAAGGGACCAGAAAACAGATTCTCTGGTGATGGGATTGTAAACTGGTACAACCTATAGGAAGGACTAAAAAATGCAGAAAGAAGTATGCACAAATATATGTGTTATAAGAATGTTCAGTGCAGGATGGATATAAGCTTGAAAAACTGGAAACAACCCAAGCACCCATTAGTAGTGTTGAGTAAATCACTCCCACACAACCGAATTCTCAGCCACCCTGAAACAAAGTATTGATAAAATGGACAGAGAAGGGTGTTCATGCTAATTTTTTTAAAAAATAAATTACTTTATTAATT
Source organism: Bradypus variegatus (assembly GCA_004027775.1). Lineage (NCBI taxonomy): Eukaryota > Metazoa > Chordata > Mammalia > Pilosa > Bradypodidae > Bradypus > Bradypus variegatus. The sequence continues at coordinate 8,545 of PVKY010015055.1, read as the reverse complement.
TGGTCATTAGTTTAGGATTTATCGAATCTTCCTATGTATAAATTATTGGCCAAGGTATTAGATTCATAAAGATTAATAAAGCATAGAATCTCCCCTTCCAAACCTCAAATTCTAGATGAGGAGACAAACATACTTGTGATGGGTTAAAAGTGCAACTTGAGGGACAGTTTCATAGACCACCATTTGGAAAAAATGAATTGTATTACTGGTAATATGTGTGAGTGCATGCAAGGGGACAGAAAGCAGGGTGCGATGTGTTCTAAACCGTTAGTGATAACTCTGGGGAATGAGCTAAAGTGGGAGCAATTTAACTTTCTGTAGCATTTTGAATTTTTTACAATGAACATGTATTGTTTGTACAATGTGGGGCAAAAAAAGCCATAAAAATATGACTAAGAAGAAATAAACAAAGTAATGGTACCTGAACACAAAACACGGAAAAGACTTGTCTTTGTCTCTAAAACCGAGATGTAGCTCTGCCCCCAGAGAGATTGACCTAAATTATTATTAATTGCAGTTGCAGGCCTGAGCGCTTTGCCATGTCTGCAATTTTTAAAAGTAAACAAACATCTTGTTCTCAAGATAATCCTGAGCTGTTTATATTTGGTCTTCCTGAGAAAGGACGCTTTGTGACTCACCAGTGCTGAGGGGAGGAAGGGGCAGGCTCTGAGCTGTCCTCGGGTTTGTTTGCTGTTGCAAAGGCCTGCACTTGGGGATCAGTTCCCATGGCCCCCCATTTCAGCCATGGGGGTCCTTCCTCAGGAACACCTCCCTACCCCGAAAGCCCTGGGGTCCAGGACCTTCCTTGTTCACAGAGGAGCTTAATGGAGGAGTCAGTAAACTTGCAGGAGGAAAAAAAAGACATCTTTCTCTTCACTCACCTCTAACCAAAATTCAGCATTTCCTTCCCTTGCAAATGTTGACAGCAAACCACAGTAGTATTAGCAGTGTCCATGACTTCGCCACCTAGAGAAATCACAGATATTTTCACAACACATTAGTCATTGCTGATACCTTGAAAGATCCTTTAGTCACCACTGCTTCAAAATTGCCAAACTAATTATACCTGTCCCTAGCTCTTGTTATTTAATGTATTAATAAAGAAGCACATTTATAACTCCATCAAAAATGTGTTTTAAAAAATATATATTTTGACAGCTGCATTTCAATGTAATTGGAATCCTTTGTCATTGAACGTATTTTGCTTTATGCATTTATAAGGTTTGTTCAGAGAAGTGGTCCATGGGTCAGAAAGGTTAGGAACTCTGGTATTGAGGATTGCAAAGGGCTGTGGGTTCCAGCAGTCATTCCCAAGCCCCCCTAAGAGTCAGGCTGTTATCACTTGGCATATTGACATGAAAATCTGAATTTCCAATTTCTCCTAAGAAATTCTAGTAATACCAGGCCTGCCTCCCCTCAGGGGAGCGAGCACTTGGCCGGAGTGGAGGCTGCTCCATCAGCCTGCACATCCTCTGCCCAAGCCCTTCCATCACCATCATTTCACATCGTGACAGCCCCTGCCCACCCCACCACCTGCACAACATCCATACAGACCTGGAACTGGCCAGATCTACTAATTTGTGGCACCACCTGGGGCCCCTGGAGGCATCTGATTTTGCTAACCCCTTGTGTCAGTCAGGGTATATGTCTATATTTTAAGAGATTTATCTTAAGGCATTAGCTCATGAGATCATGAGAGCTGGCAAGTCTGAGATTTGTAGGGCAGAGCAGCAGGAAACTTGGGCAAGAGTTGATGCTGCAGTCCAGAGTGTGAAATCTCTGGGGCAGCAGGCTGGAAACTTAGTTAAGAGTTTATGAGGGCTGGAGGGAGAACGTCTTGTCTGGGAGATCCCAGTTCTGTGCTCTTAAGGCCTTCCGTTCACTGGAGGAGGCCCACCCACAGTGTGGAGGGTAATCACCTTTACTTAAAGTAACTGACTGTAGATGCCAGTCCCATCTAGGAAATACCCTCTCAGCAACATCTAGGGTAATGTTTAACCAAACAACTGGATACCATGGTCTAGCCAGGTTGACATGCAAAATTCACCATCACTGCCTGATCTACTCCACCCACCCATATTACAGATGAGGTAACTGAGGCCTGAGAGCAGGGAGTCTGCCAGGATCACATAACTGAGTTAGTGGCACCCCAACAATCCTGTCCCCACCCCCAGCCCCCTTGTGCTGGTTGCTCCAGCTTCTCTCCAGGGCCCCTCAGCTTGGAGCCCTGGAGGAGGGACTCTAGCTGTGGATCCTTAGAGACCTGCTTTGGAGTCTTAGGCAGTCACTGCACTGCTCTGAGCCTTGACCTCCTCATCTGTAAAATGGGGGTGAAGTTACCAGGACCAGGATTAGGGTGAGGCATGTGAGGCATCCAGGTGAAAACTTTAAGGAGATGCTCACTGGCCTCACCCTATTCCAGCCCTGGATATCACTTCCTTCCCAGGGAGGAGATGAGGCCCAAGGAAGAAGAAGAATGGAAAAGAAGTAGGTCTGGGAGACTGCACCATCTTTACTATATCCCCAGCCCCAGCATCCTTTCTGCAAAACAGAACCGACCACCACTCCTCCTCTGCTCCCCTGTGCCTGCCTTCCCACCCTGCTTCCCTGCCCCTGGATCCGTGCACCGGGATGTGCTCGCCCACGGGAAGGGGTGTGCGACAACAGTAGAAAGTAATTTGGCAGAATCATCCACTAGGGCCTTAAATGCGCGGGTCCTTTGATCCAGCGACACCACTTCTAGGAATCTACCTACACCAATCAAAGCGCCGTGGCGTGGGTAAAAGGAGAAACCCAGAACCGGCCTGAGGATCCTCCCTGGGAGAGAAGGTGAGTAAACGGTGGCTCCACCACACAGCACCGTGCCTCCCGACGTGGAAAGTGCTCCAAGGTGGACTAACGAGTGAAAAAGGCAAGACACAGGCCAATATTCACGCACGATGCCAGAACGATTAAAGTGCGTCTCCCCAAGCCGCCCTCCCGCCCATCGGTAGGACTCCTTTTCCCTCCTTCAGCCTCCACCAAGAGCTCTGACGCGCTCCCGGGCTCGGCGGCCGGGAAGGGGTACGGCGGGGGCGGACCCCTCGCCGAGGCTCTAGAAGGCGTGGCTAGGGGCGGGGCCTGAGTGCGGAGGCGTGGTCTGAGGAGAGCGCGCGGGTGGCAGGGCTCCGGAGCGCACGCGCACGTCCCTGTGTGTGTCCTTGATATTTATTCGGGCATATCAGTGGGGCTGTAGGTCACAGATCAAACAAATCGGGAAATGCGCGCAATAAACTGTTCGCTATAGTTACGCAGGGATGGGCTGAGGTGATCCTTCATTTCTCACTTTAAATTTTTCTAAAAGTGATGGGAAAAATGACATTGATCTTTCAATATTGACATCAAAATGTGTCCACAGATTAATGGGGGTGGGAGATTGCAGAATAATAATACGATTAGTAGAATCTCAATTTTAAAACTTTACCCTGCCTCCTTATGTGGATATACGTGTGATACACATTGAGCTTTTCATGCTGGTTAGTTGCTTCCTAGGAATGGGAATTGGAAAGGGTGAGGAGTTCTCCACTCTATACCTGGCTCACCTGTGTACAAAGGGTTGGCACAAAAATCACAAAAGAGAAGCTAGGAGGAGCATTTAGCAAGAAGCTTGGCACCCATGAGTCCTCCATAAATGTTGGCAGAATGGAGTGTTTAGTTAAATAAATATCATGGTTCACAGATGGCATAAGCCAAAGATCAATTTTCAGAAAAGAGTTTACACAATAAAAATACATTGACACTAAAACTAGACAGCTCATTTTTACAAAGGATCCAGAAGATTCTGTATCTTTAAGACCTAAATTCTCTTGGCCTCCAGGATACCACATGCTCCTGACTTTCCTCCTGTATCATTAGCTTCTTCTCAATCTCTTTTCCTTACTCATCCATTCATTCACTCACTCACTCAGTGTATATTTATTGAACCCTTATACACCAGGCACTCTCCTTGGTTCTAGAGACAGAACTGCAAAGCAAATAGCCTTGTGGAACTGACATTCTAACTGGGGGCAGGAGACAATAAACAAACATGTTAAATATGTAGGTATTGACAAGTACCATGTGGATAAATAAGGTAGGGTAGGGAAATCAGGAATTGGGGCGGGGAGGGGGGCAGGTGAAGAGGGACTTGCAATTTTAAACAAGTCATCAGGGGAAAGTCTTTGACCAAAGACCTGAAGTGGATGAGGGAGCAAGCCACATGGATGTCTTGGGAGGAAGAGTGTTCCAGGCAGAGAAAAGGCCGAGGAGCTTGAGAGAACATGTAATCATCCCTGGCTGCTCTTTTCCTCTCACACCCCATATCCAATCCATCAGAAACCTTGTTTGCTCCATCTTCAAAACACAGCCAAAATCTGACCACTTCTTACCTGCTCCACTCCTGCGCAGCCCTGGTCCCAGCTGCCATCATGTCACTTGACTCAGCAGCAGCCTCCTCCCAGCCTCCCTGCCTCACTCCCGAGTGCGCCTTTTAGAAGGTAAGTCTGACTGCATCGCCGCTCTGTCCATCTCACTCTGAGGAAAAGCCAGGCCTTGCAGTGTCCTACAAGGACATTGTTCTCCCCGCTCCCTGTTTCCTCTCTGACCTCACTCCAACCTTCTTCTCTCTCCTTTCATTACTCCTCTCCACTCACACTCTTTGCTATCCTTCACACATGCAAGACCCATTTCTTCCTCAGGGACTTGCACTGGCTGATCCCCTTCCTTGGAATGCTGTTCCCTCAGATAAACCCATGGCTCATTCCTCACTTCTCTCAAGGATTCCCATTCCCAAGATTCCCAATTCCTCTTACCCTACTCTGCTTTTTGCTGTGCCCTCACCATCCTATAACAGGTATCATTTGCTTATTTTTTATGTTTACTGTTTAGTCTGATACTCCGAGATAGAATGTAGAAAGTTTTGTCTGTTTTGTTCACAGGCTTCTCCTTTGAGCCTAGAACAGTACCTGGGACAATAGTAGGTGCTCAATAGATGTTTGTTCAATGAATGAGAGAATGAATCACTGAGTGTGGGGTAGAGGGAGGAGCAGGAGTTCAGAATAACTTCTGGGAATCTAATTTCAGGCTCTGCAAGTCCTCAGGGGCCTTGTCCAAGGAGGGGGCAGGGCAGGGGCAAGGAAGGGGGATGGGAGCTCAGGGTGGGGTGCATTGTGTCTGAGATAACCCAGGACCACCCAAATGACAAACTAAAACAGAGAGTGCACCCCTCCCACCCCAGACACACCTGAGTTTGAATCCCAGCTCCCCCAATCACTGTCTGAGAACTTGCCTTGCTGAGCCTCAGTTTCCTCATCTATAAAATGGGACAGTGACAAGGGTATGGAGACGATTAAATGAGATAACTCAGAGCACTGGGTATGTGACAGATGCTTCTGTCTGCTTTTCAAGGGCCAGGTGGCAGGGAGGAGGCAGGGCCCCAGGATGCTGACCCCAAGGCTCTGGACAGTCTCCAAAGCCTGGGCCTCTCAGTCCCTGCACTGCACAGCCTTCCAAGCCCAAGGAGTCCAACTCACCAGCTCTGCCTCATCCTTGATTCCATCTGATAGTTAGAGCAGGCATAGGTAGTGGAGGCTTGCAGCAGCACTTGTGTGTTAATGGGCCTCTGACGCATTTTTGTAGCAGACTCATTACCTCCTATTTACCCTTAAAGTCACTGGGGGCCGGCCAGCAGAGAAGCCTTCCGGATGGGAGGAGATGGGATCTGGTCAGCCACCCGCTACCAGCAAATCTGACCTCAGCGAACCTATGGCAGAACCAGTGCAGCCAAAACAAGTTTAGTGAACAAGGACAGTGTCCACCAGAGACACAGAGTCGCCGGGTTTGTGCTTGCCCCAGACTTGCCTGGCTTCCCCACGACCCCATTCTAAGCAGGCAGTGTGGGGGGTTGCAGGAGAAGGGGTCAGCTCATGACCCTGATGCTTCCCGGCTGGTGCTGCCTCCAAGGGTGATCGTGGGTCAGCAGGTCAAATAAGAGGCTCTCTGGGTCATGACTGTGCCCACCCCAAGCCTGATGCCTGCACAGGCAGCACCTCTCAGAGGAGGCCAGGGAGGCGAGCAGGGGTGGGGGCCTCTCTACAGTAGGGGGCCTTGGACACTTTACAGGCAGGGAGATATGGGATGAAGACAACAGACTGCAGTCCCCAGAGCCGGGCACTGCTCTGCTCGGAGCCTGAACTTCCTCATCAGTTGAATGAAAGATGCAGGAGCAGATAATGCAGAGGTACGCGGTGCATGGTGGCCGCTAGCCACGTGGCTGTTAAGCACTCGAAATGTGCCAGTCCCATAAGTGTAAAATACACAAAAAAAGAACAAAAAAATCTCATTAATAATATAATCAGTTTATATTGATTACATGTTACAATGATGATATTTTGGATGTATTGGGTTAAATAAAATATGGTATTAAAATTATTTTTATCTGTTTCTTTTTCCTTTTTTAACTTTTTATTTTAAAATACCCCTAAACTTACAGGATGGTTCCAAAAACAATATAAACCTTATATGGAAAACTCCAACCTACTCCCATTCCCCACGCCTACCCCAATACCCAGATCCACCAATTTTAACATTTTGCCACATTTGCCACATCATTCTGTCTGTCTATCTAGCTATCTATTCAATTTTCGAACACATCATGCTCCTTAACACTTTAAGAAGCCATGCACATTTCCTAAGAACAAGGGTATTCACTTATGTAACCACCTTAAGTGCAGTTATCAAGTATAAGAAATTTAGCATTGATATAAAGCTTGCAGCCTATACTCCATTTTTTTCATATGTCCCAATAGTATCCCTTCGAGACTTTTCTCCTCTGTTAGATCTCATCCAGGTTCATGTATTTCATTTAATTGTCATTGTCTCTTTAGTTGGCTTTTATTTTATTTATTTATTTAATTGTGGGAAGATATACAACATAAACTTTCCCATCTCAACCATTTTCAAGCAGTACCCTCACCACCTTCCATGACTACTACAACTCTCCCTTCTCCCCATACAGAAACTCTACTCCCATTAATTCCCCATCCCCCTCACCGCCCCTGGCAACCTGTACCCTACTTTCTGTCTCTGTGACAGAAATATCTATTCTCTGATATTTTCTTTGCGTTTACATGGGGCTTGCATTTAACATCCCAAATCAATAACAAACTCCTTTGCTTTGATAACCAACTTAACCTCAATAGTATACACAAACTATGTTCCTATACCCCTCTAACCCCCTGTCTTTATGTAGTTCTTATCAAAATTATATGTTTATACATTATGAGTCCAAACCCCTGATTTATCATTACATTTTGGGCATTTGCCTTTTAGATCTTGTAGAAAGTAAAAAGTGGAGTTACAAACCATAAGTATAATAGTACTAGCGTTTATATTTATCCATGTCATTACCCTCACCAGAGAGCTTTATTTCTTCATACGACTTCAACCTGTTGTCTATCAACCTTTCCTTTCAACCTGAAGAACTCCCTTTCGCATTGCTTGTGAGAACAGTCTAGAGGTGATGAACACCCTCAGCTTTTGTTTATCTGGGAATGTCTTAATCTCTCCCTTATTTCTGAAAGACAGTTTTGCCAGATACAGAATTCTTAGTTGGCAATTTTTTTGCTTTCAGCACTTTAAATTTATCATCCCACTGCCCTCTTGCCTCCATGGTTTCTGATGAGAAATCAGCATTTAATATCATTGAGGCTCCCTTTACCATAAAATGTTGCTTGTCACTTGAAGCTTTCAGAATTCTCTGTTTTTGGTGTTTGACAGTTTGATTACAACACACTACAGTGAGGGTCTATTTGGGTTTATCCTGTTTGGAGTTTGTTGAGCATCCTGGATGCGTATATTCATGTCTTTCATTAAATTTGGGAAGTTATTGGCCATTATTTCTTTAAATATTCTCTCAGCCCCTTTTTCTCTTTTCTCTCCTTCTGGTTCCTCAGGCTCTGTTCATTTTTTGTCATTCTTTCTTCTTTCTGCTTCTCAGACTGAATGATTTCAATTATCTTATCTTCAAGTTCTCTGATTCTTTCAATTGACTATTGAACCCCTCTGGGAATTTTTAATTTCTGTTACTATGGTCTTCAGCTCTGTTTGATTCTTTTTCACAGTTTCTATCTCTCTATTGATATTCTCTTTGTGCTCATCTATCATTTTCCTGATTTCCTTTAGCTCTTTGAGCATAAGTAGGACCATAAAAAAATTTGTCTTGTATATCCCAGGTCTGGTACTCCTCACTGATAGTTTGTAATGCTTTAATCTTCTCCTTTGTATGGGCCATTGCTTCCTGCTCCTTTGTATGTCTTGCAACCTTTTGTTGAAACCTGGACATTTTGATATTTTAATGTGCTATTGTTGGAATTTAGACTCTGCGGCATCTATTTCTTAAGCTTGTATCCAGCTAATGTTATGACAGAACTTTCCTTGAATTCCAGAAGCCAACAAAAAAAAAAAAAAAGAAAAGGAAAAGGAAAGAAAAGAAGACATCTTTCACAGTCTCTGCAGATTGACCTGGTCT
>PVKY010015054.1:0-10327 GCA_004027775.1 Bradypus variegatus | reverse complement strand
ACTAAATAAATGGATGAGTGTAATCCTCAGCAGTCAATGGTAGCGAACAGGTGAGTTAAAGGGAAAATCTGATTTCCAGAGTTACTGCTTTATAATATTAAAATGCCCAGTTTTCAACAAAAAAATTCTTACCAGCTTCACTGGTAAATTCTGCCAAACATTGAAAGAAGAAGTAACACCATCCCTTTCAACACTTACAAAAAAATAGGATGGGAGGGAATACTTCTTAATGTATTCTATGAGACCAGCATTACTCCATACCAAAGTAAGACAAAGGCACCACAAGAAAAGAAAACCACAGACCAGTATCTCTCATGCATGCATTTGGAAAAATCCTCAACAAATACTAGTAAATTGAATCCAAGAGCTTTTAAAAGTATTATACACCATGACCAAATGGAATTTATCCTAGAAATTCAAGAGTGGTTCAGCATAACAGAATCAAAGAATATAAAATACCACATTAATAGAATGAAGGAATAAAATAAAAGCACGTGATCATCTCAGTTGATGCAGAAATGGCATTTGACAAAATCCAGCACCCTTTCTTGATAAAAACACTCAAAAAACTAAGACTAGAAGGGAGCCTATAGCTAACATTATTCTTAATGGTGAAAAAATGTAAGCTTTGTCCTAAGATCAAGAACAAAACAAGAATGCCCACTTCCACCACTGCTATTCCAAATTGTAATGAAAGTTCTAGCCAGAATAATTATGCAAGAAAAAGAAATAAAAGGTATCCAAATCAGAATAAAAGTACAACTATCTATTTGCAGATGACATGATTCTATATACAGAAAATTCCAAAGAATCCATCCAGAAAACAAAAAACAAATTAAAAACACCTCTTAGAGTTAATAAATGAATTCTCCAAAGTTTCAGGGAACAAGATCAATGTACGAAAACCCTAGTCGTGTTTCTGTATCCTAGAAATGAACAATCTGAAAAGGAAATTGATGGAACAATTTCATTTATGATATTATCTAAAAGCATAAAATACCTAGGAATAAATTTAACCAGGGAGGTGAAAAATGTGTACACTGAAAACTGCAAAACATTGCTGAATGAACTTAAGGAAGGCCTTGGTATGGTATCCCACATTTATGGATTGGAATGTTAATATAGTAAAGATGGCAGTACCACCCAAAGTGATCTACAGATTCAGCGCAGTCTCTATCAAAATCCCAGTGGCTTCTTTGCAGAAATGGAAAAGCCAATCCTCAAATTCATATGGAATTTCAAGGGAACCTGAAAGCCAAACAATATTGGAAAAGAACAAAGTTGGAGATCTCACTTCAAAGCTTACTAAAAAACTACACTAATTAAAACAGTTTGGAGAAGCATAAGGTTAGACCTTTGGAAGAATGGAGTAAAATTTAGAGTCCAGAAATAAATCCATACTTCTATGGCAAATTGATTTCAACAAAGGTGCCAAAACTATTGAATGGGGAAAGAATAGTCTCTTCTGCAAATGGTGTTGGGAAAAGCGTCACCAATAACAAAACAGAACAAAACAGGAGATAATTGTAGCGAGAAAGGATGGCTTATATTTAGAAAATAACTAGTCCCATTCAGTTAGCATGTGGTGGACGTGTACAGGAATTACAGGAGAGACGCCTCAAAGAACCAGCTGAGCCCTTGTTGTGGAGCGCTTTGTTAGATTGAAAGTTTACGATAATGGAAGGAATAGAAAAGGCAGTCTGATCTTCAAAATAACAACAGTAAAAAAAATGCATGTGAATGGAGTTGTCAATGGATTTTAAAGATGATAATTCAAGATAAATTTCTAGAGTCCCAGTGTCAGCACATAATAGTAGTATGTTCCATCTGACACGCTGAGGGAAATGCATTTGTAATTAGTTCACAAGTGCTGTCAACACTCCTGGTCCAAGGACCACATCTGAGTAGCCAGTATGGACCAGCAGCATCTGCACCATCCAGAGAGAGCTTGTTACAAATGCGGTGTGGGCCTAGCTTCAGATCTCCTGAGTCAGAATTTTCATTTTATCAAGGGCTCCAAATGATTTGTATGCACATTACAGTTTGGAAAGCGCTTTGCTTTTGGTTCAGGAAACCAAGATTTATTCCCAGAGGAAATTATCTTAAATTAGACATGTAGGCCAGCCTTTTCTGTAAGCTTGGGGGAAACTTGTTTTCTACTAAATGTTTGCGTTTAGGGTATAGAATTGTAAAATATGATGAGATTCATAACAAAAACTGATTAGGCTCACAGAAAATTTATTCTAGCATTTCAACTCAAGATTCACCAGACGCTCTAGTAACTCCTTAGAGTGAGAAGTAATCAGTTTTTGTACATACATTTTCTAAATCCTCTTTTAGGAAGAGACTACACAATTTTATATCTGTCAGTTGCAAAACTTAGGGCCACTATTTCATGTGATCTTCCACAAAATGCAAAACAGAGTAGCATGTTTTCATTGCTATGAAAGTAGGACTTGACCAAAGCTTTTAAAAAACCTTCTCAGCTGCACATAAATGTTGAAATGATTTCTTGTGGTTTCTAAGCTGTTGTTTCATATTTAGTTACAATATACCTTCCACAAACTCTTGGTATCCTATAAAAATCATAAACAGATAGACATGATTGGAGTTGTGTTCAACTGTAAAATCTTCTGAATGTGCTATTAGTATAGATATTTGATGTGATCATTATTTGGGATTATGAAGTTATCAATTCAATTAAAAAACATTTATAAAGAGTAGATTATATGCCAGGGATTGTTGTGGATTACAAAGACATCATGACTGATTTCCTGCCCTTAAGGCTTCCCCTGTTGTCTCTTATGTTCCTCTAGTGGTTCCTTCCTCTGGCTTCTCCTTCATCCTTGGCTTAACAGGTATTTTTATCTAGTATTTCATTATAGATTGCTTTGTCTTCTCTCTCTACACATTTTCCCTGGGAGATCACATATATGCCTATGACTTCAGTTCCTATCCAGACATATACTGAAAACCATCCATATCTATACTTACAACAATCCAGTACCATACAGTACAGTGGTTAAGAGCACAGACTCCAGCCATACTGTCAGGGTTTGGGAATCCCACCTCCAAACTTACTAGCTTGGAGAAGTTATCTAGCTTTTCTCTGCAGCAGTGTTCCCTATCTGTAAGATGGTAATGACCACAGTTGCTTTCTGAAAGTATTGTGGTGAGGATTAAATGAGTTAATGTTTGTAAAGAGCCTGGCACATAATAGGCACTTAAATAAATGTTAACTAGCTGAGCACCAACTTTACTAGTCCTCACTACCTAGATATCCTACACTTCGAACTTTCATGTTTAAAACCGAACTCATATTTAAAGTTGCTCTTCCTCTTAAATTCTCTGTCCTAGGTAATGGCCCTCACTACAGCCACCTAAATTGCCAAGCCAGATGCCTGCAAACATTTCTTTTCTGCACCATTTCTTCCTTCCCCTCATGTTCTCTGAGTGAGCCCTGAAGTTCTGTCTAGCTCTGCCATTGTAACCTGCATTCACACCCTCCTTTCCGCCTCTGCTACTTCTGCCTTAGACAAGATGCTCGCCATCTTCATCCAAACTTTGTAAGAATCTGCTTGTTCTTTTTGCCGTATGACAGGCATGGGCAGCGACGTAACTGGCAGAAGCCAGGGGCAGATCCAAAAAGGCAACATTGCTCCTGAAAACTTCCCAAACCGTATATCCTTTAGCGTGAAATGCTAATATTTTTCTCACATTCAGTCTTTCTAGGTGAAAATGGTATTTCAAATGTGTAATGGTTTGTAAAATCTTTTCCATCTGTTTTCTCTATTATAGTATTATGACATTTTTGAAATTTTTTTATTAGAGAAGGTGTAGGTTTTTTTGAAATATTTTTAATCTAAAAATAAATCCAGATGACATCCCTACAAAAGAACTTTTTGCCGTCTGTTAATATTCCTAGGTTTTGATTCCCTGCCAAGGGAATCATCAAATTGCCTATAGTTCCAAAATACTTCCCCAAAGGAAGAAAATAAAGAACTTACTGAATGTAGGTGGAGGGTTTTTAATATAATGTGTTTTATTTTAGATTGATAGGAAGTCTGAGTGATGGCTTTACATTATAACTACTTCTATTAATATATGATTCATTTTTTGAAAGATAGAATTAACTTGTTCTTGCCCAGTACCTTGGCAATAAAGAGGTCCCTGTTTCCCCACTGCATTGGTCTTTGCTGATCCTTGTTTGATCTTGGCTTAGCAGTAGCCAAGCAAGGAAGGAGGAATATTTGACTTTAAAAATCTGGCTTCTTACACTTCCTAGAGCCAGTGATACTTTGAAAGCAGCTAAAATTTTTAGGGAACTCTAACATGGTTTGCTCTTTAGTTTAGCCCTTTCTCAAGAATTTACAATTAGACAGCACCAAATTGAAAACTTGTTAAGTATCCAGTTGAGAATTTCTGACTATCCAGAGATAGCAAGTATTATACAACAGGTGTCTTGGTAAACTTGATGGGATACTTGGACACTTTATTATTGGTTTAATTTTAGTTTCGACTGCTGACCTGTACTTCTAAAAGCTATTTTTATATGTCAGCTTTTAAAGAAGCATGTCATACATGTATCTGAATTTTTAATGCTTATAAGCAAAGACCTTTGTGGAAAAAATTGGCTTTTAAGAAACAAGCAGTATCAGAAACCAAATGTTAAAATAACTTGCATAGAGCTTTATAGAATGTCACAACCACACTGTAGAAGTGATCAGGTGGTAGAAATGGTTGTGGGGGCTTCATCCTTTGTCCTCTTAGCCATGAATTATTAGGACCCCACCCATGTCTGACAGCTTTTGTGAGGGGTCTGAGATTTTACCCTACATTCAAGCTAACAAGTTAGCCTGTCAACTTTTGTGGATCCTGGTAGAAGACTTAAGGCTCTTGGGTCAGAGACAGAGGACAGTTTATTACTTAGAGCAATGGCAGGAGCCAGCCTATCCCCATTTTCCTGTGTGGTTCCCTGAGCCCACTGGATGTCATCACAAAGACTGAGGTGACCCGTTCACATCGAGTGAGTTGCGTTTTTATAACAGGCTTCAAGGAAATCTGCTCAACCTTTGCGCTGGAGGGAGACTTATCTTTAATATACTTGACAGCAAACAAATCCTGTGCTCTGTGCTTCAGAAGGAGACACTGTCTCTGTATTCCCCGGCTGTTCACTCTCTGAACATCCATGGAAAGAGCAGAACAAAGCCTCTTAATATAATACCTTTGCTTTCAAGATGTGCAGAAGCACAAGAGACCCACGGGAAATTGTCTCCCAACAGTCTTTACCAATTTATACATTTCTATTGCCAATTGGAAAAACCTATCAGTGTATCATTAAGGTAGTTAGTTGATAGAGCTCTAGATTTTCTCTCTCATATGTTGATGTCTTGGATTTATACATCATAGAAGAAGAAGTAAAGTTTGAATGGCCTCGTTAGTCTCTGCTTTGTGCCTGACTACAGTGTATCTCCAGCTTAGATACCACTGTCATTAATGCAACCCTTAAAGCCTTGTTTCTAAGTGGCTTTGACATAACCAGAATATTTTTGTTTTAAACCCAGATCATAAAATTACAGATTTGGAAGGAGCCTTAAAGATCATCTAAGACATATTTTCACATTTTACATATGGTAACGTTAAAACCAAGAGTCATGTGAACTGTCTGAGTGTACACCATTGCAGAAACAGACATAGAAATAAGTCTCCCCGCTCCTACTCCAATGTTTTTCCCACCGAACTAGGCCCTTTCTCTCTTTTTATAAGATAATTATGATGCCTGATGTGTTATAAAATGTTAAGAACAGATAGGAGAAATAAAGTGACCAAAAAAAGCACTTTCTTTCTTGATGAATTGCATGTCTCTTGGACTTTATAAAAAGCACTTTTTTCCTAGAGAAAGAAACAAGGGCTGTGCTAACAGGAGAAACTGGAGTAGAACCGAAAGGTAAAGGAAGGGACTTAGGATGTCTCTGCCCAAGGTAAATACCTGCTGAATCAGACGTACCAGAGGCTGGGACAGAGGAAGAAAGAGAATGCTTTCTTAGGAGGCATAAACGGGTAGTTGGAAAAGGTCAGCTAACGTCTAACACTCCCTGTCACTGAGCTTTCTGAGCATTTGACATTTGTTAAATGTTTACTGTGCCTCAGTTTCCTCATTTACTAAATAGGGAGTTCCTCATAGGGCTGTTATGAAGAATAAGTTAGTTAATACACATAAACTGCTAAGAATCGATTGTGTCAAATAACCAGTGCCCAGTAAATATCAGAGGAAAAACCTTCCTTGTTAGAGGACACACAGCACCCTGTCTTGCTGTGGTGGCTCAGTAAATATTTGAATGATGACTAAATTCTGACACACAGATGGTACAAAATAAATATTTAAAATTCACTGGCTACATAGGTGAGGAGGAAATGGTACATCATACAGACTACTGTTTATTTACACAGCTAGTATCTGCCCAACACTGCATACTGGGCCCTGTACAATATGTTACTTGTGTTATCAATATTATTATTTCTATTTTACAATGAAGAAATGAAATCTCAGAGAATTAACTTGTCTAAGATCACACTGCTGGTAAGTGTGGGATTTAAACATACGTCTGTGTTCTGGGCTCTGTCTACAAAACTGTACTGCCTTCCATTGTGGAATGCCTCTAATTTACAAACTAAGCTTGTAAATCAAAATCTTGCAAGTAATTTGTGAATGAGACCATTTAATATAAAACTCTGCCCTCGGTCAGTCATTTTGAATCTTTCTAAGTTTAAGATCCCCTCAACATTAAAAATAACAAAACAAAATAAAAAAACAACTGTGACTCTCTTTTTGCAGTTGTTGACTGAGGAAGTTTGCAAGTGAATTGTGGAGTCCCAGACCCCTGATGATACACCCTAGCAGCCTTTCTCAGTTGGGGTTCCGTAAGAAAATCAAGTCCTACAGAAAATGATATGAGTGACTATTTTCCCAAGGATGGCACATAGCGAATAGCTTTCTAGATGCGTAGTAGGGAATTGAGTACATAATATTTACACTTTCTTAAAGCATTAAGCCTAATTCTTTAATCACTGGTTGAAAAGATCTGCAGGGCCTTTTGGGTTTGAGACCCACTGGTTAAGGAAAACTGCCGTAGGAACACAATATGGCATTCTTGTTAATGATTGTTATTCCATCTAAAATGTGCCTGTTTTCTTACTTTTATTAGTCAAACATGAAGATTATATTGAAGGACAAGAGCATTTGTGTATTATGTACCTAATGAACTTTCACGAGCCTATTAGTCCTGGAAATTCAGAAGTATACAGAAACTCTATCATTGTTACTACCTGATGTGAACATAATAATGACACTTTCATGCATAAGACAATCAAAAACCTTCACATCATTACAAATTTTCATATAGAATCACTCCATCCTAGATCAATTGCTGAGATTCTAAATACACTCTCCTAAAAATGAACAGTACCTGTTTCTAATAATGTTTTCTTCATGAAGTATTTTATAACATCATGGTTATATTTTTCTTAAACAAAGGTAGGGAGTTTAGAGATCATTTAACCATTTAACAAATACTTTCTATTTATGCCTGCCCTGTGTCAGACACTGCTAAGCATTGGAGATTCACATGACACACATGGGCCCTGTTTTCAGAGAGCTTTAAATCTAGCAGAGATGGTGGGCTGATAACCACAGAGCACCCAGTGATGAAAGGATGATGAAGGAGTCATAAGAATATGT
Organism: Bradypus variegatus; assembly: GCA_004027775.1. Taxonomy (NCBI): domain Eukaryota; kingdom Metazoa; phylum Chordata; class Mammalia; order Pilosa; family Bradypodidae; genus Bradypus; species Bradypus variegatus. Next base: position 2,589 of record PVKY010015054.1, on the reverse strand, counting down.
GGTGGTAGTAAAGCAGTTCATAATTATCAGTGTAGAAGGTGACTTCTGAAATCTGAGTTTGTAAATTATACAGTTAACTACAGTCATTAGATAAACTTTTAAGTATCATTTAGAAGCCTTTCAAATAAGTGATCTTTTTTTTCCTTTCTAATTTCAAAAATTCAAAAAATATAGAAAGAGAATAGTGGAGATGGAGCAAGATGGTGGATTGGTGAGCTGTATGTTTTAGTTACTCCTCCAGGAAAGTAGGTAGAAAGCCAGGAACTGCGTGGACTGGACACCGCAGAGCAATTTGACTTGGGGCATACTTCATACAATACTCATGAACACATGGAACTGCTGAGATCAGCAAAATCTGTAAGTTTTTGTGGGCAGGGGACCTGCGCCCCTGCGCCCCTCCCTGCCAGGCTTGGTCCCGTGGGAGGAGGGCCGTGAGCGCTGGGAAAGAGAGGGGAGAACTGCAGTGGTGGCTCTTATCGGAAACTCATTCTACTGATCCAAACTCCAAACATAAATAGACTGAGACCAGACACCAGAGAATCTGAGAGCAGCCAGCCCAGCAGAGAGGAGATAGGAATAGCAAAAAATGGCAGGAGGAACCCAGGAATAAAAGCGGAGGCTTTTCGGAGTTCTGGTGAATGTGGAAGAGGAAGGGCAGAGCTCAGGCCCTGAGGCTCATATGCAAATCCCAAAGAAAAACTGATCTCTCTGCCCCCTGGAGCTTTCCTTAATAGCCCTAATTGCTTTGTCTCTGAGCATTTCAATAACCCATTAGATCTGCAAGGAGGGCTTTTTTTTTATCTTTATTTTTTCTGTTTCTAAAATAATTACTCTAAGAAGCCCAATACAGAAAGCCTCAAAGCCTTGCAATTTGGGCAGGTCAAGACGAGCAGAACTAAGAGAGCTCTGAGACAAAAGGCAATAATCCAGTGGCTGAGAAAATTCACTAAACACCACAACTTCCCAAGAAAAGGGGGGTGTCCGCTTACAGCCATCATCCTGGTGGACAGGAAACATTCCTGCCCTTCGCCAGCCCCATAGCCCAGAGCTGCCCCAGACAACCGAGTGTGACCAAAGTGCTTCAAATAACATGCAAACACCACAAAATTGGGCATGGACATTAGCCTTCCCTGCACCCTCAGCTGGTTGTCCCAGAGCTGGGAAGGTGGAGCAGTGTGAATTAACAAAGCCCCATTCAGCCATCATTTCAGCAGACTGGGAGCCTCCCTACACAGCCCAGCAGCCCAGAACCGCCCTGCGGGGATGGCACTTACCTGTGACATAGCACAGTCATCCCTCAACAGAGGACCAGGGGGAGCACGGCCTGGAATAAGGACCCACTGACAAGTCTCAGGGGCCATACACCAATACCAAGGACTTGTGGGTCAGGGGCAGAGACAAACTGTGGCAGGACTGAACTGAAGGATTAGACAATTGCAGCAGCTTTAAAAACTCCAGGAACGCAAGGGAGATTTGATTGTTAGAGCCACCCCCCTTCCATGACCACCCAGACACATGCCCCATATACAGAGCAGGCAACACCAACTATACTCCCAAGCTTGGTACACCAATTGGACCCTACAAGACTCACTCCTCCACTCACCACAAAGGCAAAGCAGGGGAGAACTGGCCTTGTGGAGAACAGGTGGCTCGTGACGCCACCTGCTGATTAGTTAGAGAAAGTGTACTCCATGAAGCTGTCGATCTGTTAAATTAGAGATAAGGATTTCAATTGGTCTACAAATCCTAAAAGAACCCTATCAAGTTAAGCATGTGCCAAGAGGCCAAAAACAATAGAAAATTCTAAAGCATATGAAAAAAACAGACGATATGGATGACCCAAGCCCAAGCACCCAAATAAAAAGATCAGAAGAGACACAGTATCTAGAGCAACTAATCAAAGAACTAAAGATGAATAATGAGACCATAGCACAGGATATAAAGGATATCAAGAAGACCGTAGAAGAGCATAAAGAAGACATTGCAAGACTAAATAAAAAAACAGACGATCTTATGGAAATTAAAGAAACTGATGACCAAAATAAAAAGATTCTGGATACTCACAGTACAAGACTAGAGGAAGTTGAACAATGAATCAGTGACATGGAAGATGACAGAAAGGAAAATGAAAGCACAAAAGAAAGAATGGGGAAAAAAATTGAAAGAAATGAATGGATCTCAGGGATATGATAGATAATATAAAACATCCAAATGTAAGACTCACTGGTTTTCCAGAAGGGGAAGAAAAGGGTAAAAGTCTAGGAACAGTATTCAAAGAAATTGTTGGGGAAAACTTCCCAAATCTTCTAAACACCATAAATACACAAATCATAAATGCCCAGTGAACTCCAAATAGAATAAATCCAAATAAACCCAGTCCGAGACATATTCTGATCACACTGTCAAACATGGAAGAGAAGGAGCAAGTTCTGAAAGCAGCAAGAGAAAAGCACTTCACTACATACAAAGGAAACAGCATAAGACTAAGTAGTGACTGCTCAGCAGCCACCATGGAGGTGAGAAGGCAGTGGCACGACATATTTAAAATTCTGAGTGGGAAAAATTTCCAACCAAGAATACTTTATCCAG
>PVKY010015053.1:0-10337 GCA_004027775.1 Bradypus variegatus | reverse complement strand
AAATGCTAGCAATGAGAAGTCAGTAAACACTAACTAGTCCTTTTAAAGCTTCTTACCTCCTTCAACAGATTTGTATTTGACAAGAACAGAAGGCAGCAAGGTTTATTAGGCTTTCAAAAACTGGAAAGAACTTCTGAAGGCTGATATTACTTTGCTACTGAAAGAAGTAAAGGGATTTCCACTCCGCATTAAATGTAACTTCACTCCATGCTAACTGCAATGAACTTGGCCTTCACTTTCCATCTGCAGCCACTCCAGGAGGCTTGCCTGTGCGAAAGCTGCATCCTGGGTCCTAGCTCTAGTGCCAGCTAAAAGATCTTAGCTTCTTTAATTGCTCTGCATCTCAATTTGTCATCTTTTAAGTTAGGGATATGAACGAAAATAACCTCCAATACCACTGAGTATCTATCATTGAAAACAGAGCTGTACAGAGTTTCTGTTTGAGGTGATGAAAAAGTTTTAGGGGTGGATGGAGGTGATGGAAGCACAACTTTGAGAACAAAGTTAACAACACTGAATTATATATTTGAATTTAGTTTAAAGGGGAAATGTTAGGTTATTATAAACAACCATAGGATTGTGCAACACAAATAGAGATAAATTATCATTAATACTACAATTTTAATAATATTCTTTCATCAATTGTAACAAAGTTATCACACTAATGCAAGGTTGTTAATAATAGGGAGTATATGGGAATTCTGTATATTCTATAAGATCTTTCTGTAAACCTACAACTTCTGTAATAAAAAAATAAATACAAAAATACATAAACTAGTTCTAAAGATATGCAAAGTCATAGTGCCCTAGCACACAATGGTGGCTGCATAAATGCTTATTGAACAAACAAACAAATCTCCATTTGAAGATTTCATAAAATGAAACATAGAGCAGTGAAATAATTCAGCCAAGATGAAGTGCCTCTTTAAAAAGAAGGCCAGGGCTAAAATTACCCTTCAATAATAAGGCCAGGACTAAAATTCATGATCCAATATCTAGTTTCATATTAACTCACCAATTCTCTGCTCTAAAATCCCATAGTCAGAAGACAAGAGAACAGGACAATGCATTTCCTTGAGCATCAATTGCTTTCTTTTATCTCTAAGCACCATTTAGTCCTATTTCCATAGCTCCTGGAGAATGACTTTTTGATCTAAAGTAGATCTTAATTCTCTCTCTCTCCCTTTTCTAAAACAAATGCAAAGTAACCATTTCATTGCTCCAGTATTTCTTTATAATCTGAAATACCCTTGAAAACCACTTTGGCGGAGACATGCTGCCTTTTATTACATTGTGTTCAGTGATTTCAAAAACTTATTGAGGCCATTCTGCTATATCCATTTTTTATTTATTTGAGCTCTAACTCATTCTCCCCCCTTCTCCTAGTATTTTTCCTAGCTATCTCAGGCCTCCTTCTTCAGGGTTCTTTTGTATTTAAGCATCCTATGTGGTTCCTGAGTTGTTCTGCCTTTCCCTTCTCAACCAGATGGGTTTCTATAGCTCCTTTTATGCCATTGTTATAGACACTAGCCGTTTTATTTCTATAGTCACATTTTCTCTAACTCCTTTTATGTTGCAACAGATGTGATTTTGCTTTGTCGCCCTGAAATGATGAATGGATCAGGACAAGATGAGATTTCCCTAAACAAGACGGCTTACTTTTTTCTGTACTGGTTTGGAAATCTGAGACCCATGTGATCCATGGGAGAGAAAACAAATTAAGGAGTGCCACTCTTTGGGCAATTTTTTTCTTTCTTTCTTATTTAATCTCAACTCCAGAGAGCTAAAAAAATATATACATTTACCTATTATTATTTCACTAGTTATATCAGATTCTTGTTCATTTAATTTGGCTCCTCAGCCTTTTGATTAGGGTGGAAACTTTTGATTGAGTGTTTCCATGGAGATGTGGCTCACCCTATTGTGTGTGAAACCTTTGATTAAATTTTTTCCATGGAGGTATGAACCCCACCCATTCTTGCTTAGTTCACTGGAGTATTAAGAGATCTCAAGAGCCAACACAGATGCTGATGCTTGAAGATGCTTAGAGATGCTGACAGATGGATGCTTGAAGAGGCTAAGCTAAGAGGTGAAGCCCAGAGTTTGCCCTAGAGAACCTAAGAGAGGACCCCCAGATGCTTATAGAGAAACACCCTGGGAGAACAAGCAAGGATGCACAGATGCTGAGAGAGAAACTAAGAGATACAGAAGTTCAGAGACACTTTGGAGAAAGCCATTTGAAACACAACCTGGGAGCAAAGGACCAGCAGATGCCAGCCATGTGCCTTCCCAGATGACAGAGGTGTTCTGGACGCCATCAACCTTTCTTCAGTGAGGTATCCTCTTATTGGTATCTTAATATGGACACTTTTATGGCCTTAGGACTGTAAGTTTGTAACCTAATAAATCCCTTTTATAAAAGCCAAAAACATTTTTTAAAAATTGGCTCTCTGGGGTCCCTCCTGTAATAAACAGGCAGTGGGATCCAGGCTCATATCTGCACCGAGACCTCCACCCAGGACTGACTGCTGGAAGCAGTGGGCTGTAGCCGGTTTTTATGGGTTCTGCTGGAGGCCAACACCCTCTCTACAAGACCATCCCAAAAGAGTGTCAAGAGTGACCCCTAGTTTTCTGAGGTAAAGGAAATAAGAGCAAGTCTGGTTTGGGGCAATGGTAAACTGTCTGACATATACTGAGCCTGGAAGCCTATGAGATGGCCAAGTGTGAGAAGTTGGACATAAGGCTCAGGTCAGAGATATGCATGGGACATATGGACGTACCATTCAGTTGTGTACAGGGCATGATGGAAAGGACAGGAAGACCTCAGAGAGAGAAGAGACCTGGGGAAGCTGTCGGAGGACATCAGTATCCACTTAAGGATGAACATGGGAATAAGAATACCCCAATGGAAATAAAAAAGAAACAATCTGAGAAATAGAGGTAAATTCAGAAGAATGGAAAACAGAAAGTGTCTCAAGAAGGAGGACATACAGCGAGACCCACAAACAAAAGGGAGAGCGGGGGATACACTGGAGGTGCAGCGCGGTCGGGGGCGGGGAGCTGCACCCAGCGGGGTGGGCGGGGGAGCGAGGCCTCGGCTACGTGACCCGACGGCGCCTGCGCGGCCTCAGCTATGGGACTTGACGGCACCTGTGCAGCTTCAGCTGAGAGAGGATCCAAGACGACCAACTGAGAATCGCTTCTCAAGAAGGTTCCACTGAGTGAAACAGACTTCAAAGTTATGGCATGAGATGAGTTAATTCCAAGATGGAAACAATGGGAAACATGTGCAAGATTTGGAGGGCAAGTACACAAATCTTAACTCTAATGGCATAACTGGCTTGAGGGAATCTGAGGAAAAATTAAAGCAACAACAGCAAGAGTCTGCACGCAAGGAAAATATCCTTGTAAGAGGCTAGCGACCGAGGAACCAGAGATGCAAGAGTGTACCACTCAAATCAGTACCTGAAAAGACCAGCAGCCTTGTCTTGCCAAACTGTGGTAGACCCAGCGATCAATTTATTTTTCCTAAAAATGAAGGGTGAATTGGAACAGACTAAAGACAAACTGGAGGAAGCCCAAAATGTAAGTAAGGTAAGGACTGAAAAAGATCCATTGTGTTTTTTCTTTACTTAGATAGAAAGCACATACCAGAAAATTCACCATTTTTAAGTGTACAATACAGTGATTTTATTGTTTGCAAGATTGTGCAGCCATCGCTACTGTCTAATTCCAGAATATTCAATACCTTCAAAGAAACCCCATCCTATTAACACTCACTCCTAATTCCACATCTCCTTCCACCTTAGGCAACCAGTAATATCCTTTTAGTTCCTATGAATTTGCTTATTCTGGACATTTCATATACATGGAATTGAATCATACAGTATGTGGTCTTTTGTGACTGGCTGCTTTTACTTGTAATATTTTCAAGGTTCATCTGCAATTGTAGCATGAATCACTACTTCATACCTCTTTATGGCTGAATAATATTCCATTGTGTGACCATTGATTTTTATAGCAAGGTTGTCCCCTTAACTTTCAAAAAGACGTGACAGCCCTTCTGGGTGGTGGAAAAGAAAGAAGTAAGGAGATTTCTTCCTCTTTCCTGGATCCCATTTCGGCTGTCTGCCCCAGGAATCTCTGCTCCTGTGCCTATCTAGAGGAGGAGATCAACAAAACGGGTCTCCAAATCACTTCTCAATGATGTAGAAAGGTTATGAGAGGATTCAGAGACTTACGAGGGCCATCTATAACATGTTATTTTATATTGTTTACATTTTTGTATATCATTTAGACATTGTCTTCTTGGTAGATATTTGGTTGTTTCCAGCTTTGGTTATTATGAATAATATTGCTATGAATATTCAGATACAAGTCTAACTGTGGACAATGTCATCATTCCCCTTAAGTAAATATCTAGGAGTAGAATTTTTGGGTCATAGAAAAGTATACATTTAATTTGGTAAAAAACTGGCATTCAGTTTTCCAAAGGATGTGTGCAATTGTATCTTCCCACAACAATGTATGAAAGTTCTAGTTGCCCCACATCTTTGTCAACACTTGATATGGTCAGGTTTTTAATTGAAGTTGTATCTTGTTGTGGTTTTAATTTGCATTTCCCTAGTAACTAATAATGTGGAGCCTCTTTTTTGTGAACTTATTGTACTTTATTTTTTTAAATAAACCTGTTCAAGTCTTTTGCCAATATTTTATTGAATCATTTGTCCCTGTTATTATTCAGTTCTGGATACAAGACCTTAGTCAGATATTTTTATTTGTGATTATTTTCTCCCAGTCTGTGACTTGCCTTTTCATTTTCTTCATGGTGTTGTCTGAAGAGCAGAAATTTAAAATTTTGATAGAGCCTAATTTCAAAAAAAAATTTTATTGTTAATGCATTTTGTGTCTTAAGAAATATTTGCCTATGCCAAGATTATGACTATTTTCTACTGTGTTTTTCTCTTTTATAGCTTCCACATTTAGGGCAATGATATATGTCAAATTAATTTGTGTACATAGTGTGAGGTATGGGTTGCAGTGCATTCTTTTTTTAATCCAGTTAAACCAGGTCCAGTTATTGAAAACATTATCTTTTTCTGCACTAAATTACTTTGGCACCATTGCTGAAAGTCATTTGACCATATGTATTTGAGTCTCTCTCTGAACTTTATTCTATCTGTATTTCCTTACACCTATAACCTGTCTTGAATATTGTAGATTTACATTAAATTGTGAAATCAGGTAGTTTAGGTCCTCCAGTTTTGTTCTCCTTTTTCAAAATTATTTTGTTGCATATCCTTTCCATTTCAATATAAATTTAAAAATCGTAGAGTTTTAACCCTCTCCCCTCCCACACACACATATAAGAAACTGCTGTTTTTTAACTGGGATTGTGTTCAGTCTATGGATCAGTTTTCAGAGATTTGATATCTCAATAATGTTGACGTGACAGTTTGTTCAGGCACCACAATTACATAAAACTTTGAATAGGAAGTGAGATTTGGCAGGTCTGTATAGGTTAGAGTGAAATAGCAACACATCCCAAAGTAATTTGGGTGGAGAATAAAGATATATATTTGGGGCCACCCTGAGGAGCTGGGGGAGGATGCAGAAGTGTTGGACTTCCTCACCTGGATTGTTGCTGATGTTCTCACAAACACTGGGGACTGATGGCTTGACATGCTGAGCCCTCTGTCTTGGGACTGACCCCTAATGAAGCTTGTTACTGCAAAGGAGAGGCTAAACCTGCTTGTAATTGTGCCTAAGAGTCTCCTCCTGAGTGCCTCTTTGTTGCTCAGATGTGGCCCTCTCTCTCTAACTGAGCCACCTTGGCAGGTGATCTCACTGCCCCCCCTCCACATGGGACCTGACTCCCAGGGGTGTAAATCTCTCTGGCAACGCAGGATACGACTCCTGGGGATGAATCCGGACCCTGGCATCATGGAGTTGAGAACATCTTCTTGACCAAAAGGGGGATGCAAAATGAAACAAAGCTTCAGTGGCTCAGAGATTTCGAATGGAGTTGAGAGATCACTCTGGTGGACATTCTTACGCACTAAGTAGATAACACTTTTTAGGTTTTAATATTTTGGAATAGCTAGAAGTAAATACCTGAAACTACCAAACACCATCCCAGTAGCCTTGACTCTCAAAGACAATTATATAACAATGTAGATTACAAGGGGTGGCAGTGTGATTGTGAAAACCTTGTGGATCGCACTCTCTTTATCCAGTGTATGGATGGATGAGTAGATAAACAGGGACAAAAACTAAATGAAAATAGGGTGGGATAGGGGGGATGATTTGGGTGTTCTTTTTTATTTTTATTTTTTATTCTTATTCTGATTCTTTCTGGTGTAAGGAAAATGTTCAAAAATAGATTGGGGTGATGAATGCACAACTATGTGATGGTACCGTGAACACCATAGATGTTTTTGTGTGATTGTACACCATATATGATTGTATGGTGTGTGAATATATCTCAATAAAACTGAATTTTAAAAATATATTGACATGAACATGGTATGTCTCTCCATATATGTAGGTATGTCTAAATTTCTCCCAGCAAGGTTATGTTTTTCAGACTGGAGATCCTACTTATGTAATGTGTATGTACCTTTGGGAATATGCCATTTGTTCATCAAAGATGTCAACATTTGGAGTTTGTAAAACATTGACACAAACTTTTTATGTGTTTCAAATATAGATAATTTAGTAAGCAAAATGTTTGTTAGAGTAGACAATTCATAAGATATGTTCAGTAAAGATAACTAGTTACAACTTAGAGTATATGAGTTAAACATAAATAGGAAAGGATGGAAGGAGCAAAAAACACCCGATATTCATGCTATGCCTGACTACTAAATATTCATGATACACTAATTTTACTGAAGCTACTAAATATTCATTAGGTATTAAATAAGTTTGAGACATATGCATTACTGAATGTACAAGAGGTACAAAATATTGAGGATTCATTAAATATTCATGGCCACTCAATATATATGTGGTTCTAATTCATTGCCCATTGGTGACACCCATTCTGGCCCCAACAAACACAAATAGAACCCATGGCTGTTCAACAAGCTCAGGTTTTGCAATCCCTGCTTCCCTCCAATAGGTAAAGGTGTGTCACTGGCCCAGGATACCTTCTGTCTCTTACTTGTCCTCTTACTCAAACCTCAACTCTTGTTCTAGCAACCACACCATCACCATGGAATACTGATGAGGCCAAGGGCGAGACAGGACATGGGAACTTTGTGAAGCCCAGGATTCAGATAATATCATCCTTCCACCTGCTTGCACTCTATCCAAAAAGTGTGTCAAATTACCCCATGTCTTTCTCCTTTCCTTTTTGGCTTTGTGTTGTTGATTAATTTAATAAACCATGTGATTTGAGTTTTCATTTAATGTGAAGTAATTTTAGATTTTCTCTTTCTTCTTGTGTGAGCTTTGGTAGTTTGTCTCTTTCAAGGAATCTGTCCAATTTTTATGTTGTTGAATTTACTGGTATAAAGTTACTTTTAATATTTCTTTATTACCCAATTAATGTCTGTAGGATCTGAGTGATATCTCCTTTTTCATTTCTAATATTGCTCCTCTCCCTTCTTTTTGTAAGTCTTGATTGGAGTTTATTAATCTTAATCTATTCAAAGAAACAATTTTGGCTTGTCAATTTTCTCTATTTCTTTTCTGAAAACTTAGATAATTGACTTTAGACCTTTTCTCTTTTCTTACATAGATCATTATGGCTATAAATTTCCTTCTAGTCACTGCCTTAGATACATTGGATAAAATTTGCTCTTTTGTGTTTTTATTATCATTTGGTTGAAAATATTTTCTAATTTATCTTGTGATTTCTTCTTTAACCCATGAATTATTTGCAATTATTTAGAATTATGTGGTTTAATTTCCAAATGTTTGGGAGATTTTCTAAATATCTTATTGCTATTGGCTTCTGTTTCATTTTGCTAAAGCTGCCAGAATACAATATACCAGGAATATGTTGGTTTTTGCAATGGGTATTTATTAGTTTACAAATTTACAGTTCTAAGGCCATGAAAATGTCCAGATTAAAGCATGAACAGGATACCTTCTCTGAAGAAAAGCTGCTGGTATCTGGGACTCCTCTGTCACATAGGAAGGCACATGGCTAGTGTCTGCTGGTCCTTCTTTCCTGGGTTGCATTGCTTCCAGCTTCTGGCTTCAGTGGCTTCCTCTCTCAGCTTCTGTGGGTGTGTCCTTGTCTCTCAGCTTCTCTGGGGCATCTCTGACCTCTCTTAGCTTTTTCTCTTTTATCCTCTCATAAAGGACTCCAGTAAAAGGATTAAGACCCACCTTGAACAGGGTGAGTCACATCTCAATTGAAATAACCTTAGCCAAAAGGTCACACCTATAATAGGTCTACACCCACAGGAATGTATTAAAAGAACATGGTCTTTTCTGGGATACAAAACAGCTTCAAACTAACACAGCTTCTAATTTAATTTTTTGTAGTCAGAAAACATACTCTGCAAGATTTCAATCTTATAAGGCTTTGTTATTTCAGCATATGATCTCTCTGTGAACATTCCACATGTGCTTAAAAATGTGTATTTTCCCATTATTGGGTATAGTATTCTGTAAATGAAAACTGGGTCAGGTTGATTGGATATTGTTCTTCAGATCTTTTAATTTCTTGATAATTTTTTTCTGTCTCTTCTAGAAAGGGGAGCTAAACTTGCCGACTGTGGTTGCAGATGTGTCTGTTTCTTCCTTTATTTTTGTCAATTTTCATCATGTATTTTGAAACTGTATCATTAGGTGCATACACATTTATGATTTTTGTGACTTCCTGTTGAATTCACCCTTTTATAATTTAAAACAGTTCTCAGTTTTTGGTAAAAAACTAACAATTTCGGTAAGACTCCTTGTCTTGAATTCTACTTTTTCTTAAGTTTAATGTTTGCATGATAGATTTTTTCTCATCCTTTTACTTTCAACCTTTCTGTGCCTTTACATTGAAAATCCATTGCTGTAGAGAATAATATAGTTGGGTCTTCATCATAAGTTGCCTTCTCCAAAAACAGACTCTGAGCTGGAGTTTGTTGTATGGAGTACTTGTAGGAATCAACAACAGTGGAAAAGAGGGGAAGGACACAGGTTGGGGCAGAAAGAAAAGTCAAAATATACTTCAGGCTTGACAGAGCCTCAGCCCACCCCACAGGGAGCTCAGGAGCACACATGGCCTGTCATAATTGTCCCACACTGGGCTGAAATGGCCAGGCCTTTATGAGTCAGCCTCATTCAGTCATTGGTTGTTGCCCATGCTGGGTGAGGTGTGTTTCTCTGCAACTTTGGCACACCTGATAGAGCTAATAGGTGAAGTTTCACTTCCACCAGCCAGGGCAACAAGTACTTCCTTGAAGTGGGTCTGGTAGAGCATCTGCATGTCTGCCATAGTCTTCATTTGTATCCAGTTTAACTACTTCTGCCTTTAAGTGAAATGTTTAGTTCATTTACATTTAATGGAATGTTTAGTTCATTTACAGTTAATGTAATTATACATATCATTGCATTTTAATCTACCATCTTTTTATTTGTTTTCTTTCGTTTCTTATGATTTTTGTTTCTCTGTTTCTCTTTTCCTGGTTTCATTTGGGCTAGTCTAATACTTTAATAAAACCTAATTTTATTTCTTATATTAGCTTTTTAGCTATGCTTCATTATTATTTTTAAATAGATGCATATTTAATTCATCACAAACTACTGACAGACTTCCACTTTCAGCCATAAGGGAGTAATATGGCCAGATTTATCTTTCCACCTGAGGCAACCTAAAACTGAACAAATGGATGAAGCAATAGTTTTAAGAATTGGACACAGGCAGCACTGCTAATTGTCTGATGCCTAAAAAGACTTGCCTCATATATTTTGTCCAGTTTTATAGTTCTTTAGAGAAGGAAGTAGGAAGGCAAGACCCCTGATCGTTTAATTTTGTGATTAATGTAGCTAATATTGACAAAGTGTCTTCACATTGTTTTTTGTTATTCATTTATTGATTTAGCTGAGCAATTTGATTTGAATCATTTGAGCTGAGCCTTGTGTATGGAGTAGAAGTTCTTCAGGCTTATGAGGAAAGTATAAACAGCCTTTACATCCTTTGAACACCTACTATATTCAGTCATCTCCCTTGCAATATCTGCCTGTCATTCCTCATAACAATACTATGAAGACTCTATTACTATACACACTTAATAAAAGAGGAAGATAGGACTCAGAGAAGTTAGGCAACTTATTCAATGCTACTCAGTTGAGGAGAGGTAAAGCCTGGTGGTTAGACCCCAGGACCAGCA
>PVKY010015052.1:0-10333 GCA_004027775.1 Bradypus variegatus | reverse complement strand
CAGCAGATCACCCAGTCTGGTCAGTTTCAACCCGGGCTGTACCTTAGGGTCACCTTGGGAGCGTTCAGGAAATACAGATGCCCAGGCCCCACCCCGGACCAGTAGAACTGCATCTCTGGAGGGGGCCAGGAGGACTGTATGTTTTTATAAGCTCCCGCATGATTCTACAGGACACTGAGGGTGGAGACCCCCTGAACTGCTCCATCTGTACCCCTTGCAGTAATGATGAGAACAGTGAGCCCCAAACAGGAGCGGCCTCTCTAACTGGTGTCCTATGAGTCCTGGCTGGAGGCTCCTAAAAAGTTATGAAGTGTTGCCCCCCAGCCCCACTCTCCAGGTCTCTCTGGGACCCCCAGCCGCAACACAGAGGGGGCTCTGGGCTCCGGCTTGCACCCCCCCCCAGCCATGGCTGATTCCCCTAGTCTGTCTGCACATGCCTGATGCCCACATCTGTGACCTTGTCCTCCGCTGACTCTGTGGCTGGGGCTCGCTCCCATGGGAGGGTGCGGCCAAGCTTGCCTTATTGTGCTCCGGAGAAAAAGGCCAAATCCCAGGGACTGTCAGGGAAGCAGAGCTCCGCTGTCTGGGGCTACCTCTCCCACCTCATGTGTGGCCAGCACGTCACAGTTTACAAAGCCCACCCACCTCCAGGCACAGAGCATCCGAGTCTCATGCCAGTCCATAGACATTATTTGCACTCAGAAGGGAAGAGCTAGCCTTGGCAAAGGGAAGAGCTAGCCTTGGCCAAGTGGTGGAGGTGAGGGTTGTGTCCAGAGAGCTTCCGGCAGCCCCCTTCCAGTACTGCCCCACCCCTAAGAGACCAAGACCTCATGCTTAAAACAGCACGCAGGCATCTGAACAAACTGGTTTCTCTTTTTTCTTTCTTTTCTTTTTTTTTACATCTAGAGTAAATTATTTAAATTATTTCATAGCCAGGGAGAGGGATAGGTGATTTTTACCAGATATTTTTTTAAGCCATCTTTTTTTTTTTTTAATCGTGTCGATGTTCTTGAGCTGTTGAAGCAGTGGTTGCCCCGTCAGCAGAGCGTGCGCACATCTCGACTTGAAGCCCTGACAGGCCCCTGACTGTTGACTCAGGAACTTTCTGAGAAAGGGCAGCACCTGGAGCTTTTGGGTGTATGGTTTCATCCACCTTCGCTCTAAAATAATTGTTCTTCCTGGAACAAAGCTTGAGAGATACAATCTATGCTTTTACTATGAAACTGTGCCTGAAACCGTTTGAATGATTGCTTTATTGTTATTTCCGAAATTCCTTGTACCTTTGTAAAAAAAAAAACAAAAGTGAAAATAAATAGATGTTGTGAAATCGTGCAATGGAAAGAATGTAGCAAAATAAACATCTGGCTAGACATTTTAATACACGACGCTGTCCTTGGTTTGTTTCAGAAATACCAATTAAGCACCTCTTGGTCCAGACACCAGGCAGGGAAACGGGTACGACAGACTTGGTCCCCTGTACCCCATCCACAGTTGTGGTTAGGGGGTAGGGAGAGGCCAGCATAGGGGAAGTACTGACTGCTCTAGGAGAAGCAGCCTATCCAGGAAGCCTTCCTGAAGGAGGTGACTTTTGAGTCCTGAAGAATAAATGGGAGAAAGCAGGGCAACAGGTATTTGTGTAGCAAACGAGTGTTACAGGCAGTGGAAAACACTGGAAACGAGCAAAGGGTGCAGCCTAGGGGTCAAGAAGCACCGCCCCCCCCCGGGCCTTGTACGTGGGAGCCGGCGCTTGAGCCTGGGGGCAACTGGGGTTTCACGGGTGTTCCTTACAAGGGAAAGTGAAAACGGTGGCCTTCCCTGAGGCCCGCAGTGAGCATGGCACTGCCCGTCGTCTCGCCAAGCAGAGTTAAAGCCGCTGAATCAGCGCGAGACCCCCACCCACCCGTCCAGTGAGCCCCTTGGGAGCGAGCCCCAGTTTCCGCCGGGGGGGGCGGATGCGGCCGGAACCCCGGAGCCGCCCCGCCCAGCGCCCGGGGTTTCGATTCCCGACGGGAGCCCCGCCCCGCGCGCGGGCGCCCGAGTCGGTGGGACGAATGTCGGGCCCCGCGGCAGCCGGCGCGACCCCCGGGGGCCCGGACGAGGAGGCGCGCGGCTGGCGCTGCCCGGAGCACAGCGACCGCGTGGCCGAGCTCTTCTGTCGCCGCTGCCGCCGCTGCGTGTGCGCGCTGTGCCCGGTGCTGGGCGCGCACCGCGGCCACCCGGTGCACCTGGTGCAGGAGGCGGCGGCGCACGTGCAGGTGGGGACCCCCGGCGGCGCGCGAGGGGCGAGCCCTGGCGCCACGGGCGGGGAGGGCGCGCCCGAGCTCCCACTGCCCGTTCCCGGCAGATCCTGGACACCCAGGGTGTCCCCGGGGGCCCTCCAGGCGGTTAGCCTGGCCTGGAAGGGTGGAATTTGGGAGTCGGACTTTGGAAGCCTGAACTAGTATCCAGATGTCCATGACCTCCTCCACCAGGGCCGCTCCACCATCCACCACGCTGACCTTGGGCTGGGAGAAAATCTGCCTTTCGGCAAAGGGGAAAACCCTCCATGTGGTTTTCTATAGTTCAGGAAAGGAGCTGTGAACTGTTTATTACTCCCAGGGCAAATCGCAGCAGCCTACACATCACCTCTTTACCTGCAGCCCCCCATGCCCCCATTCCACCTTCCTAATGGCCTTGTGGGAGCTATTATTATTCTTACAGCCATTTTATAGATAAGACAATGTAGGCTCAGGAGGCAGAGGCAGGCCTTGAACCCAGCTCTCCACGGTGGACCCCTCAGCCCTGAGTAATCCTAACAGTGGCCAGGGTCTCTGGGCTCCTGTCGCAGCCTTGCCGCTTACTTGTTCTGTGGATTTGACCCAGAAATCTCTGGTCAGATCCCTCCTTCTCTCTGAGCTTCAGGCTAGGCTAGGCAGGGCTCTCCCATCTGTGACAGAGTCCACTGCTTCCTCCTCCAAGAAGTCTTACGGGATTAACCCACCCCGGGACGCCCTCTTCCCTGTCTGCAGGAATTACTGCCACCGTGACAGCCTTGGGGTTCCAAGGTGAGAAAGGGCCCCATGGGGGGCAGCCCAGCATGCAGAGTTCTGGGTTCAACGCCAGCCTCTGCCTCCCAAGCCTTGGTTTTCTTATCTATACAAGAACTGTAAAAATAATCTTTACAAGGGCTGTAAAACGTAGCTCCCACAAGGCTACTTTCCAGAGATCTGGCTTTGGTCTCCACTTAGTTGTCTGTCTGTCCACTGCCTGTCCTCCTATCTATGCATGCCCATTTTTACATCCACACAGCTGCCCATTCACTTAGCCATTCATTTATTCATAAAACATCCACTGAGCATATTTCTTGGGCCCAAACCCTGTCTCTTCTGGAATCAAGGAATAGATCAAATCCTTCCCTGACCTGGAGGAGCTCCCGGGCTGGAGGAGTGGGGGTGGGGAACAGGCCCTAACAATGCAGTGTGGTAGGTACTGGGAGCCAGGGCCAGGAAGCCTGGGAAGCTCCAGGAGGAGTTGCCTTTGGAACTGCCCTAGAAGGAAGAACAGGGTTTCACCAGGCACCAAGACAGGAGAAGCTGCCTGTGGCTGGAGAGTACCAGGATGCCTAGAAATCTTGGGAGGTGGGGATGAGGGGGAGTTGAGGCCATGGCTTATGCTTGGGTTATGATCACCCCTACCCCCTATGCACCCAACAGGCCCCCCAAGCAAATGCTAAAGTAACATAAGAACTACGTGTATCCAGGTGCTGCACCAGGCATTTTGTGAACATCTCATTTAGTCTCCATGGCAACCTGATGGGATCATCCCGTGTTTACAGTTGGGGAAACTGAGATTCGGAGAGCTGCAGTCACTTGCTCAGGAGGCCTGAAAGGAGAGCTGGGACTTAGACCTAGGAATCATCCGACTCCGGGGCCTGTGCCCGACCGTAACAGCTTACCTTGTGGCTTCCCAGCTCTCCTCTTGAGGTTGGTAGCCCCTGGTGATTCTGGTCAATTCAGCAAACACTTCCAGGTCCCCAGGAAGCTCCTGGTCAACGGGGGACAGCTGCCCGGGCCCAGGGCTGTGTGTGGCCAGCCTTAAGGAAGGAGCAGAGCAGGCCTCCGGGAAAGCAGCTTTCTCAAAGTAGAGAAGGGCGAGGGGGCCGTTTCAGGTGAGAGAGAAAGGGTCAGGAACTGCACAGCATTCTCACACAGGCCTTCTGAACCCCAGTCCAGGGCCCCTGGAATGTAGTTTCCACGAGGGCGGTGCCGGGAACAGGGTGGGCTCATAGTAGGTGCTCAGTTATTATTCACCCGTGGAGTGAATGCTCTTCCCCTGACCCCAAGCTGCTTGCTTTTTCCAGGGGCTGGAAAAGCAGGGGGAAAATAAAGGGGAGTCATCAAAATGGGGGAATTTCATCTGTGGCCCTCTGAGGGTTAGAAAGGCCCTAGGCCTGGCCCAGCCCCCAATTTGCCACATGACTTTGGGCAAGTCGCCCCCCCTTCTGAGTCTCAGGTATTTCAGCTGAAAAAAAAAATAGAGGGGTGCAAGGGGCTGACCACTCAGGTACTTTGTTTTCTCAATATTAAGACTTCTCCTCCTAATTCCATCCTGTACAGAAATTCCTCCAAGACTGTGTAAAGCAGTTGGCAACCAAGAAGCAGCAGGAAATTGACAATATAACCCAGATCGAAGAGGCCACCGAGAAGCTGAAGGCAAGTGGAAGTTCTCTCCTTGTGTGGTTGTAACTGAGAAGTTAGGATTTAAGGGCTGATTATGATTACTGAATCATTATATTAGAGTAGACAGAGGAAATACCTGAAACCTGAACTCTAATCCAGGTGCCTTGATCTCTGATAATGACTGTAGAGCCTTTACCTTATGCCCCGTGATTGTAAAACCTTGTGACTAACCTTCACTTGTACCCATTTATCCAGTTTTTCAACTTCAAAGTCTTATGACCGCTAAAGACAGCCCCTAAAGTTTATTAATGAAGGGACTTGAGTCATCCCAGAACTAACCCACCCCAAGTGCAAAGTTATTTTGATAACCGAAAGTGGATTTAACCAAATGGGCCTGCCTGACATGCGCAGTTTAGACTTTAACCTACAAATCACCTCTACCTCATTATAATGCGAAGAATCACACCCATCATCGTATTAAGGCTGCCATTTTCTTACATACGTTCCTTGACTAAGCATGTGATCGATCTGTGCGTGCTCAATAATTAAGTCACCTCTAATTACATCATCTGGGGCCATTGTGCTCATTATCCTGCCCAACTTTTGTTGCTATAAAACGACCAGAATTTCTGCTGTTCAAGGAGACAGATTTTGGACCGGTAGGCCATCTGTTCTCCTGCTTCACACCCAGCAGTAAACCCTTTCTCTCTTTGAAACCCTGGGGTCTCAGGGGTTGGTCATTTGAGTGCATCGGGCAGAGAACCCACCGCCTTGGTCCACTAACATGATCAAGTGGTCCACATTTTGCCCGGAACATGGGGTTCTCTCCACCATGGATCTGGGGAAAAATAAAAGCCAGTCTCAAGAGGTTTGGTGAAGTTGGGGACTTCGACAATTTATGGGACTCTCTTTGGGAAAAAGAACACAAAAGTCAGGAAGCTCGGGTTTTGTTGGCTTTGAGGAGTTCTTCCGCTGCCCACAGGGCCTCATAAAATGAAGTTAGAGCCTTTTGCACCCCCATGCACCCCCTTCCTTCACATCAGCTGCCATTCTTTTAGAGGGACCATCCCTCCATCCCCCATATCCCACATCCTCTTAAAACAAAATACAGTGTAAGGAACATGGAAATATCTCTTCAGGTTTTCACTGCTATGTTTGGAAGAAAGTCAAAGTGTGGGTAGATTCCAAGAATATTCACTTTCTCCAGGTTCCTCTTTCTTATGATGCTCATTTAAATGGATTTGTTTGTGGGTTTTGAATGCAAATGGGGGCTGACATCTTGTTGAGTCCTCACCTTGACTGTGAACCCTTGTGGACTCTCGAGGGGCTTCTGCAGACCTGGGGCAGGCCTGCCCTTCTCTGCCTCAGCTGCTCCCTCCATGCAGCGAGGGCTAGGGCGGGACGCCCCTGGCTGCCCACCCAGAGCTCCGGGAACCCCGGGCTGCAGGAGGAGCCTGGCTCTGACATGGGAGTAGCTGGCCCCCAGGTTGTCCCGAGGCCGGGTCCCATGGAATTGCCCTCTGCCGTCTGCCCAGCATGCCGACTGTCGTAGGGTGTCCCCACACCCCGTTTGCTGGGTGGGGCCGGTGCTGGTTTATATGTGTTCTCAGCTCCTTAGTAATAGTGTCCCTCAAGCTTTGCAGAGCAGGACTCTGGGCTTAGGAAGATACATCCGTTCAAGAGGATTTAGGAAGTGACAGTTGGCGGGACGTGCTATGGGCTGTTCCTCCTGAAGAGCGGGGACAGGCCATGGGACCACTGTCAGCACATCTCTGGGCAGATACAGTTTAGGGTCCCCAAGGAAAGAGTTAGGAGCAGTGCGGAGGGTCTAAGGGGGTATCTGGAGGCAAGGGCAGCATAATCTAAGGAATGGTTTTCTTTCTTTTGATCCCCCCAACTTTTTATTAAACTTTTTATTTTGAATTAATTATAGATTCATAGGAAATTACAAAGATACTACCGAAAAGTTGGATGTGCCCTTTCCCCAACTTGCTCCAATGGTTGCCTCTGATGTAAGCTCAGCAGAATATCCAAACCAGGAAACTGATGTTGATGCATATGGTTCTCTGTCCATTTATCACACGTGTAGATTTTTGACAGTTGTCTACATATCGTAGATGTGAGGCCTTTGCAACATATGTGGTTTGTGAATATTTTCGTAGCTTGTCTTTTTAGCCTCTCAGCAGGACCTTTTGAAGAATGAAAGTTTTAAAATTTGGTGGAGTCCAATTTATTGACCTTTTCTTTTATGGATGGCTTTTGATGTCATGTCCAAGAACTCTTTGCCTAGCCTAGGGTCTAGAAGAGTTTCTTCTACGCTGTTTCCTAAAAGTTTTATTTACATTTAAATCCGTGGTCCATTTTGAGTTAATTTTTTTTATAAGGAGTGAAATTTAGGTCAAGGTTGGTTTTTTTTCCATTGTTTTGCTCTGGTTTGCTTTATGGCTAGCCAATTGCTATAGCAGTATTATTGAAAAGATTGTCCTTATTCCATTGAACTGCTTTTGTCAAAAATCACTTGACCATTCTGGTGTGGCATTATTTCTTTGGGGTTTCTGCTCTGATCGACTGATTTGTGGGTCTGTTCTACCAATACAAGAGTCTTGATTCCTTACAGCTTATAATAAGTCTCCAAACAACTGATTCCTCCCACTTTATTCTTCTTTTTCAGAATTATTTTAACTATTCTAGTTCCTTTGCTTTTTCCATATAAATTTTAGATGATCTTGTCTATATCTTACTGGCTCAATTTGGGGAGAATTGGCATTTTTACTACGTTTAGTCTTCTAATGCATGAACACTGTATGTCTCTTCATTTATCTAGATCATTGCTTTCTTTCATCAGCATTTTGTAGTTTTCAGTATATAAATCCTCTATGTTTTACTAGATTTACATGTAAGTATTTCTTTTTTAAAAAAATTGTTAATGGTATTGCATTTTAAATTTGTTTGCACACATTCATTGTAGTATTTAGAAAAGTTAACTTTTATATGTTAATCTTATGTGTTGTAAGCTTGTGGAGCTCATTTGTTAATTCTAGGAGGTTTTTTTTGTAGATTCCTTGAGATTTTCTATTGCAAATAGGGACAGTTTTATTTCTTCCTTTCTAATCTGTAGCCTTTTATTTCTTATCCTTGCCTTATTGTTTTAGAGTGCTAGCTGCCAAAATGCAATATACCAGAAATGGGCTAGCTTTTAACAATGGGGATTTACTAGCTTATAAACTTACATTCTGAGGCTGTGAAAATGTCAAACCAAGGCATCATCAGGCGATTCTTTCTCCCCGAAGACCAGCTGTCGGTGATCCTGGACACCTCTGTCACATGCTGTGCTGGTTTGTATATATTATGTCCCCCAGAAAAAGCCATGTTCTTTACTGTAGTCTTGTGGGGGCAGACGTATTAGTGTGGATTAGGTTGGAATCTATTGGTTCAGTATTTCCAAGGAGGCGTGGCCCTGCCCGTTCAGCGTGGGCCTTGATGAGTTTACTGGAGCACTATACAAGTTCAGAAGGAGCGAGCTTGCTACAGCCAAGAGGGACACTTTGAAGAACACACAGGAGCTGAGAGAGGAGATGTAGCTTACAGAGACATTTTGGAGATAGCCTTTGAAAGCAGACTTTTGCTCTGGAGAAGCTAAGAGAGGACAAACGCCCCAAGAGCAACTAAGAGTGACATTTTTGAGGAACTGCAGCCTAGAAAGGAATGTCTTGGGAGAAAGCTATTTTGAAACCATAACTCTGGAGCAGATGCCAGCCACATGCCTTCCCAGCTAAGACAGTTATGGCCTTAAGATTGTAACTTTGTAACCAAATAAACCCCCTTTATAAAAGCGGATGCATTTCTGGTATTTTGCGAAAAGGCTGCTTTGGCAAACCGGAACACATGGCAAGGCACATGGTGGTGTCTGCTGGTCTCTCCCTTCTCTTCCGGTTTTGTTGCTTCCAGCTTCTGGCTTCAGTGGCTTCCTTTCCGTTGCTGTGACTTTCTCTCTCAGGTTCTGTGTGTATCTGAGTTTCATCCTCTTATAAAGCACTTAGTAAGAGGAATAAGACCCACCCTGAATGAGATGGGTCACATCTTAAGTTAAGATTCTATTCACCAAAAGATCGTACTTACAATGTGTCTACACCCAGAGGAATGCATTAGATTTACCACATGTTTTTCTGGGGTCCATCCAGCTTCAAACCACCCAAAATTATGGTAGCTGGAGCTCAGTACTATGTAAATAGCAGTGGAGGGAGTAGATACTCTTGCCTTGTTCCTGATCTTACGGGAAAGCCTTCAGTCTTTCACCGTTAAGTATGATTCCTAGCTTTAGATTTTATGCAGTTGCTCATTATCAAGTTGAGGAAATTCTACTCTCCTCATAGTTTTCTGAGATTTTTTCAAATCATGAATAGGTGTTGAATTTTGCCAAATGCCTCTTCTGCATCAGTTCATATGATTATGTGATTTTCTTCTTTAACCTGTTGGTGTGGTGGCTTATAATGGATTTTCAAATATTGAATGAAGCTGGCATCTTTGGAATAAACCCTACTTGGTCTTGGTCATGGCATATGATTGTTTTTAAATATTATGGGATTCTGTTTGCTAATATTTTGTTGAGAATCTCTGCATCTATATTCCTGAGGGATATTGGTCTATAGTTTTCTTTTTTGTACTGTGTATGTCTGGGTTGGGTCTCAGAGTAATATGGTTTCATTGTATAAATTGGTAAGTGTTCCTTCCTTTGTTTTCTGGAAAAGACTGAGTAGAATTGGCATTCATTCTTCTTTAAACATTTGGTAGAATTCCACAGTGATGTCATCTAGATCTGGAGATTTGTTTTTTAGGAGTTTTTAAATTCTGAATTCAACTTCCTTAAGAGTTTATAGGGCTCCAAAATTATCTCTTTAATATTTGATGAGTTGACGTAGTTTGTACTTTTTGAGGAACTGGTCCATTTCCTCTCAGTTTTCCAATTTATATTTTTTGTAATCTTCCCTTATTATCCTTTTTTTAAGTATATAATTCAATTTTTTTTCAGTATATTCACAAGGTTGTGCAACCATCACCATAATCTAATTTTAAAACACTTTTGTCCCTCCTCTGATATCTGCAGAGCTTCTTAGAGTTCTGTTTTGACTTATCTATAGTGTTTTTGAGTGTATTATTCGTGTACTACTTTTAGTGGTTTTTCTAGATATTCCACGGAATATCAGTCTACTGCTGTTGATTTACCTGTTCAAGTGAGGCATAGAAACCTTTACTTCCCTTTCTCCTCCCCCATTTATAACATAATTATTTTAAATATTTCCTTAACAATCATTAAGAACCACATCAGACAGTATTATAATTTTTGCTTCAAATGCCAAGCATAATTTAGAAACCTTGAGAGGAGACGGGAAGTCTGTTGTATTTATCACATATTTTTGCTCTTTTCATTGTTCTTTCTTCCTGATTCTTCCGGTTTGCTAATGCTGGCAGAATGCAAAACACCAGAAATGGACTGTCTTTTATAAAAGGGGGTTTATTTGGTTACACAGTTACAGTCTTAAGGCCATAAAGTGTCCATCAACAAAGGGTACCTTCACTGGAGAAAGGCCATTGGCATCCGGAAAACCTCTGTTAGTTGGGAAGACAAAGTGGCTTGCATATACTTGCTCCCAGGTTGTGTTTCAAAATGGCATTCT
>PVKY010015051.1:0-10328 GCA_004027775.1 Bradypus variegatus | reverse complement strand
CCATACTCTTCATCTCTGTGGTCATATTCTCTGATAATTTCTATTTGTACTGTGGGGCTTAAAATTAACCTCTTAAACCCATAACAATCTTCTTCTTCTTTGATACCACCTTCACTTCAATAGGACATATAAACTATGTTCCTATACTCCTCCATTCCCCCACCTTTATATAGTTGTCTAAAATTACATATTTTATATTGGGTTAAAAACCACTGATTTGTCATTAGAGTTTGTGTATTTTATATCATGTAGGAAGTAAATAGTGGAGTTACAATTCAAAAATTATTGACTTCTATTTGTATTCCATTGTGATTGGAGAATGTGCTTTTAGTATATTCAAAAAAAATTTTTTTTTAATTTATTGAGGCTTGTTTTATGTCCCAGCCTATGGTCCCTTCTGGAGAAAGAGCCATGATCACTAGAGAAAAATGAGTGTCCTGGTGATTTGGGATGTAAGGTTCTATATTTGTCTGTTAAAATTCTCTATATCTCTTTCTCCTTTCTTTGTTTATCTGTTGGCAGGGCTCGCTTTAGTATCTGAAGGTAGGGCAGGTATTTTATTGGCAAACTCTCTCAGCATTTGTTTGTCTGTGAAAAATTTAACCTCTCCCTCAGATTTGAAGGAGAGTTTTGCTGGATAAAGTATTCTTGGTTGGAAATTTGTCTCTCTGAGAATTTTAAATATGTCATGCCACTACCTTCTCGCCTCCATGGTGGCTGCTGACAACTTAGTCTTATGTTGTTTCCTTTGTATGTGGTGAATTGCTTTTGTCTTGCTGCTTTCAAAACTTGCTCCTTCTCTTCAGTATTTGAGAGTCTGATCAGAATATGTCTCGGAGTGGGTTTATGTGGATTTATTCTATTTGGAGTTCACTGGGCATTTATGCTTTGTGTATTTATATTGTGTAGAAGGTTGGGGAAGTTTTCCCCAACAATTTCTTTGAATACTCTTTCTAGACCTTTACCCTTCTCTTCCCCTTCTGGGACACCAATGAGTCTTAAGTTTGGACGTTTTATTTTATCTAGCGTATCCCTGAGATCCATTTCAATTTTTTCGATTTTTTTTCTCCATTCTTTCTTTTGTTCTTTCATTTTATGTTCTGTGGACTTCTAGGACACTGAGATGTTGTTCAACTTCCTCTAATCTTGTATTGTGAATATTCAGAGTCTTTTTAATTTGGCCAACAGTTTCTTTTATTTCCATGAGATCTTCTGTTTTTTTTATTTACCCTTCTAATGTCTTCTTTATGCTCTTCTAGGGTCTTCTTTATGTCGCTTATATCCTGGACCATGGGTTTCTTAATGTCCTTTTAAATCCTTTGCCATGTTTTTGTTCCTCGATTGTAAGTCTTTGATTAATTCTGCCAAGTACTGTGTCTCTTCTGCTATTTTGATTTAGGTGTTTGGAGTTGGATTCTCCATATCGTCTGGTTTTATCATATGCATTAAGATTTTCTGTTGTTTTTGGCCTCTTGGCATTTGCTTTGCTTGATAGTGTTCTTTTGAGTTGTAAAAAAAAGATACCGATCTAATTTTTCAGAAACACAGTTTGGTGGCATACACTTTCTCTAACTAACCAGCAGATGGCGTCTGTGAGTCACCTATATCCCTCAGGTCAGTTCTCCACCTTGTCCCTGTGGTGTGTGGGGAAATGATTCTTGTGGGGTTCAGTTGGAGAACTCAGTTTGGGTGTGTTGCTGGAGTCGTGCGCCCTGAATGTGGGACGTGTGTACGGGTGGTCAGGGAGGAAGGGCAGCTTTAATATTCAAATCCCCTAGGTTCCTGGAGATTCAAGGCTGCCACAAGAGTTGAAGCCTTCATTTCAGTTCAGCCCCAGACCCTCTCTCTCGCTGTCCCACAAACCACCGGACTTGGCGTAGTGTCCCTGAGTTCTCCGAGTGGGTCCCCCCTCCCCACTGCGATCCTCCAGGAGCTCTGCCAAGGGAATGCCGTGCTACACCAGTGTGCGCCGTTCCTCAAGGGAAGCCCTGGGCCGCCGGGGCATGCAGGGGCACTCTCAGCCTGATGCAAAGATGGCCGAACGGGGCATCTCAACCCCACCCTCCCTCCTCGCACCGTTCCTTTTTCCCATCTCTGGGACAACTGGCGGGGCTCTGGGCACAGCCCTGGGCAGGAGTTTATCCAGCCCTCCAGGGAGCCAGCTGCGAGCCGCGGGGTTTCTTTCTGCTTCCGGCTCTCCGCTCTGCTTCCCTGGCCCCGGGGTATCTGCAGCGGGCTATCCTCCAGGCCAGACACCGAGAGGCTGGCCCAGCCCCCTCTTGCTGTGTTTTACTGTGTGGTTCCTACTATCGCAGCTACAGCTGCTCCTGGGTTTTTCCCTTTTTTTTTTTTTTTTTTTAAGGAGCCAGTTGGTCTCCAAACGCCAAGCCCTGGCTTCCCTACAATGCCACGCAGCTGCGGGTCTTCCAGCCAGCTTACTCACTGGTTTCAGAATGCAGTCTCCTGGTTTCACCAAGTATGTGGCCCCTGTGGGACTAGCAGACCTCATCCAGCTGGCGCATCGCAGTAACCAGTATTCTGGGTAACTTTTTGGTTTTTATCTAGTGGTTTTCATGGAAGTGTTTTATTGCCCTGTCTCACCTAGCCGCCATCTTAGTTTCTCCCCAGGATGTTTGTTTTTTGTAGTGTTGTTTGGAGAGTTATTTATTCCAGCACTGTTTTTTGAATTGACTTTATACCTTTGCCAAAAATCAATTGGCCGTATTTGTGTAGATCTTTTCTGGACTGTGTATTCTGTTACATTCATCTATCTCTTCACCAGAACCACATAGGTTTGATTATGTGGCTTTATTGTAAATCTTAAAACAAGTAGTATGATACTTCCAACTTTATTCTTATTTATGAAATTATTTTGGCTATTCCAATTTTTTTTCCCCTTTACATATAAATTTTAGAATAGCTTCTTTATCTATAAAAAATTCTCTTAGGATAGTTATTGGAGTTGCCTTAAACCTCTCCAACAGTTTGGAGAAAATTAACATCTTATGTTGAATCTTGTATACCATGTTCACAGAATGTCTCTCAATTTATGTAAATCTTTGATTTCTTTTATCAGCATTTTGTAGTTTTGAGCGTATATATCCTATACAGTTATGCATGTTCTGTTAGATTTATACATAAGTATTTATGTTTTGTATGGCTGTTATAAAAATATGGTTTAAGATTTTGTTTCAACTATTCATTGATGGTATATAGAAATAGAATATGACCTTGTATGCCAAACTTAATTATTAAACCTAAGAGTTTCTATAAGTTTTTTGGAATTTTCTATGCTGGCAATTGTGTTATTTATGAATAGGGACCGTCTTATTTCTTCCATTTCAATCTGTATGCCTTTTTTTTTTCCCTTGTCTTTTTGTACCGATGAGGATGGATTAGGATTTCCAGTACAATGTTGAATAGGAGTGGTGGAAGTGGACACTTGACTTCTCCATCTAGAAAGCATTCAGTCTTTTACTGTTTAGTATAATGTTAGCTGTACATTTTTTTAAAGTGCACTTTAACAAGTTGAGGAAGTTCTCCTCTATTACTAGATTGTTGAAAGTTATTTTTGTAATCAGGTATGAATACTGAACTTTGTCAAATGGTTTTTCTGCATCAATTGATATTAAATGGTAGATTGCATTGATTTTTTTTTTCCCCCAAATTCTGAACCAGACTTGCATTCCTGGGATAAAACCTACTTGATTGCAGTGCATCTTTAATTTCAGATATTGTTGGGTTCAATTTGCGAATATGTTGTTGAGGATTTGTTGCATTTTTCATCAAGGAATAATTACTTGGATTCTTTTGTTTCGTGTATGTTTGGTTTTGGTGTCATGACACTGCTGACCTTAAAATGAGTTGGGAAATGTTCTTCCTCCTCTATTTTTGGAAGATAGTGTAAAAATGGGATTAATTTTTTCTTTAAATGTTTGATCAGATTAGCCAGAGAAACCATTAGGCCTAGAACTTTACTTATTGGAAGGTTTTAAACTGTGAATTCCATTTCTTTATAGTACAGAACGATTCACTTATCTGTTTAATCTTGGGTAAGTTTTGGTAATTTTGCTTTCTAAAGAATTGATCTATTTTTTCTAAGTTGTTAAATTTGTGTGTGTAGTTTTTTTCCTAATATTCTATTACCTTTTTAATGTCTATGAGGTCTGTAGTGGTATTCTTTCTTTCGTTACTAATATTGACATTCTTTATTTGTGTCTCTACTCTCCTCTCCCTTTCCTTTTGTCAGTCTTTAAATAGAGTTTTATCAATTTTTTTGATTTTTATTTTTTCCTCAGAGAACTCGCATTTGTTTTGATTAGTTTTTCTCATTTTTTTCCATTTTCAATTTCTTTGATTTCTGCTCTTATTACTTTTTTCCTTTTGCTTACTTTCAGTTTATTTTACTTCTCTTTTTCTATTCAGGTGAAAGCTGGGATTATTGATTTGAGACATTTCCTCTTTTCGGACATAAACATGTAATGCTATAAGTTTATTTGTAATCACTATTTTTAGCTGCATTCTACAAATGTTGAAAATATTTAGTTTTCTATATTTCAATGTTTAGTTGAAAATAATTTTAATATTTAGTTGAAAACAATTTCAGATCTCTTGAGAACTCATGGTAGTTTTATGAAGTTCATCCAAATCTAATTTAAGTAGTGATCAAGACTGAAATTAATCCAGATGTATTTTCTGCATTTGCTTCACAGTATTTTTGCGTTCTGTGCCTGGACCAGTAAATAACTGAGTTTATCAGGGAGATGATTGATACATGGTATATTGATAATGTCAAAATTGTTAACATGTGAAATTTTGAATTTCAGTGCCATGAAGGCAGGGGTTTTTGTTTTGTATTCTTACATTGCCTAGAGTGTATAATAGTTCCTAGCAAACAGTAGGCATGTAATGACTATTTATGAACAAATATTTGCCTTTATGTACTATGGCATTTCTTTGTGATTTTCTACCTGGGTCCCTTGGCTTATCTGGACTGCTTTGCTATGCCAGCTAGTTTGCAATATGACCACATATTTCAAACTATTTTTGTGTTGGATTTTGGCCTTGATTGCTATTTTTTTTCCTTAATTCAAATTAAAGAAGTTTCCTTTTCCTCTGTTCTTTGTTTTCATGTCTTCTCTCTATAATTGAAATTAAATTAATTGGCAATAATTTTCAGGATTGAGCCATTTTTTATAAAACAGGATTTCCAGAAAAATATAATTTGAAGGAAGAATGTAGCATATTCTGTATCTTGAAACATAATTAAGGAGAGAATCTGGCCATTCTTACTGTTCTAATAGAACTTTTGTCTAGTTCCATTTTTATTTTCCATTACTTGTCCAGATGGGGCAATTTATTTAAGACAATCATTGGATTCATTAACTAGGCATTACTTTCTTTTATTTCCACCTGTAAAAAAGTTTTAAAAGTTAAAATAGAACTGTTACTTAATCTTTCACTCAGGAAACTTAGTGATAGGACTGTTCCTGTTGCGTTTACCATACCTGTACCAATTGCCTGATATGCAATAGGTATTAATAAATATTTGGATGAATGAATGAGAAAATAAAATTCAGGATCATTTGCACAGCATTTGGGAAAATTGCATAAAAAATTTAGGCATGAATGTGGTTTATTAAGCAAGGGCAAATGAGAGCTTCAGTATTTTTCTTTAGCCATTTTAATTTTGATTCAGTATTAAGCAATAGTAATCTTCTCATCTCATGCATTTTCAAATGATTAGAGTGACCCTTTGATGTAGTGTTTCATAACATACAGTGGAAGCAGTAGAGGATAACTAAGGATGCTTTGAAGGGCTGAGGGCTTCGGAGGCATCTTTCTGGTTTCTTAAAGCTGCCATGGGGCATCTGCTTGTAGGACAAGCAGTGTGGTGCATTCTCTCGGAGGCTCCGGCTTTGTCTCCGGCAAAGGGGAATGTGGACCTGCATTTCAGCCTGCATTTCACCTTATAAGTGTGAGGTGGCATGTGTGGGTAAGTCAGTACAGATTACCTGGGGGTATTGCTGAGTGAGCAGAGATGCAGGAGAGGAACTGACTTGAACACAAACCTTTTATAAAGATTTGTGGTTGGTCTGCACTTGCTCAGGTGTCCCCTCTTTAATCCTTGGGCCTGAAGTTGCTCTCAGTGGTCCTGTTTTCCCTAGGTACCTATCTGAGTAAGAGCTGGCCAGCCTGGAGTTGGGATCCCTCCACCCCTCTTCAGCCATGGTGGTATGTGTCCTCGGGGATTCCCTGGTCAGCACTTATGTTATCATCAAGTTTGAGGGGTTAATGTATCAAAGTTTTCTTTGGGATAGCATTAACCATTTGACAAATGCTAACAGGACATTCTGATACCCTTTGGAAAAGTAGTCAGTAAAGCCCAGCAATTCAAAAAGGGAGACAGAGTATTAATGTGAATGCTTTGGTTAGCAGTGTTGATACTTACAACACTTAGATTAATGATTGCTGTACACTGTAAGCATCCAATAATCAGTCGTTCAGGGTCTAGGTGGTATTGTTCCCACTGAGCAATCTATTTTCAGTATAATTCCAAAAGAATAAAGAGGGTTAAAGTGCATCTGCTTAAAGGGGGGCTGGGGGAAACATTATGGCTAAATTTCTCAGAATGAGTGCTTTGCTTGACAACAGGTGGTTGAGATGAATCAAAATGAAAATGAAAGCAAGAAGTCATTCCCCAAACAATTGACAGTTCTTTGTGATATAGTACAATGTTGCTAAGAAAATTTCAATCTGCAAATAAATACAACAATCAAGAAGTTTAGGTATTTGGAGTTTTTTTAAACTTTGTTTTTAACTATTAACTGATAGTTAAACAAATGCTTATAGTCTCCTTAGCTGAGTTGTGCAGTAGAAATTTTTTCCACCTTTAGGCTGTTACTGGGGTAGAACATGAGATAGCATGTTAGGACTTAGCACATCATGAGACTATAGGCTGAAGGAAGATTGAAAGAAAATGGGGAGAGAGAGGGGCAAGGCAAGTACTGTAAGTTTTGAGGATGAGCTGATTTCTTCATTGAATAATTTTATTTAGCTGAGAAGGGATAGGCAGAAATTGAATGTCAGGTAAATAAAACTGATTTCAAACAATCAATGGATAGAAAGTGTATTCCTTAGAAGCCAGCTAACAAAAGCATCCTGGGAACCATTAGAGGTAAGAACAGCAGTGTTTTGGCTGTTCATCCAGCGCAGGTGCTGTACTGTCCTGGTGGAGTAAGAATTGGCCAAGAAATCTGCATGAAAATTAAGCATGCCTTCCCGGCACTGCCTCACATGACTCAGGTATATCATAAGAGACATTCGGTTTACCCAGAGGTGTTGTAGACAGATAGAAGCCTTACAACTCAATGAGGTTCAGAAAAGTTCTAAGTATTTTCCTTCAGTTTGGTTTCTTGGATACAAGATATTTGTATCTGTCTTCTTCCTTTCCCTGTCTCCCTAAATGAATTCAGAAGTGGTCACAGGGCAAAACATTAGTAACACCACCACCATTTTTACCACAGTGAAAGTTGCTTAGGAAATAAATTGGATTGACTGACAGTATAGTGTTGGAAAACTTAAAATATTTTA
This sequence comes from Bradypus variegatus, assembly GCA_004027775.1. NCBI lineage: Eukaryota > Metazoa > Chordata > Mammalia > Pilosa > Bradypodidae > Bradypus > Bradypus variegatus. Next base: position 2,735 of record PVKY010015051.1, on the reverse strand, counting down.
AGAACTCTTTATAGATAGCTTCCTTATCCTAATCTATTCCAAAATAACTTTTTTTTTAAATTAGAGAAGTTGTAGGTTTAAAGAAAAATCTTGCATAATAAAATAGAGTTCCCATATACCCACCCTCCCCTATTATTACTATTTGCACTAGTGTGGAACATTTGCTAAAATAACTCATTTTGTGGCACTTCGATTTACTGATTCCATCTCCAAATATATGACAGTTGCCTCAAGAAATTCCACCTCTGCCCTCCTCTAAGTTGCCTGTAGGAGAGCCATCCGAGATAGGTCCCCTAACGACTGTGTTATAATGAAGCCTCTCTATGCTTTTTTTTCCCCCATTGTGAAATGAGTACTATTGGACTCTTTATGACTTTTTTTCCCCCTTCACCCTGCTGGGAGAATTTTCCCTATTGTAGATGAATATTCATTCTAAATTTGGTAAAAAGATACACAGCTGCTACAGTGGAATGGCCAGAATGTCTGCTTCCTAACTGGATGAGTGTAGGAGTAGATAAAACATTCATTTTCCTCCCCCTTGCCTACTGAATTTTAAAGAATCTGCAATATATGCTTCAGCATTAAATTTTTTCTTTAGTGAAAAATTCATTTATTTGAAAAAGCACAAAATTCTTTCCACATAGACCAGTATTCAAAAATCTATAAAGAGAGAGTTTCTTGGGGTGGGGAAGGGGAAAGATTTGCTAGCCTTTTATGACTTGAGGCTTTAAGTCTATGAGTGTACGGATGACCATTTTTTCTCCCAATATATACACTTATTTTTGTGCCCTGTTCCCAAGATTATGGGATGTAAGGTACTCTTAGTGATGAATGAATTAGTGTGAATAGGAAATATGACTTACTTGAGGTTATGTGAAGTTGGTATTAGCAGAACTGGACAATAAATAACCCTGGGACCTGGTTTTTAACCTAGTACTTTCTCCCTTTTCACCCATGTGATTTGTCCACTGTTACCTCCCAGTAAGGGGAATGCCATCCCTTATCACAGAGATCCTCCCTCAGTGGGCAGTGAGTGACCTGAGAGGATACATCTGTCAGGCCATAGCGCTATATGTCAGGGCAGAGGAAACGCCAGAAGGCCAATGAAACCCGTTTCAGGCATCACAGCATATCTGGGGAAATTCTGTATTCTGTCAGCAACAGACAGATCTCACTGTGAAAATGTAAGGAGGAAATTGGGTTTTAATTTTTTAAGAAAAGATGGGTCTGTTTGTCTCTGGCATTGGAAAATTTGTTTGGCAAACCATGTGAGGCTCTGCTTTTGACAGCCCAGAGGACAAATAGTTTAGATACCTAATGTTGGAAAAAACACCAAGGTGTTTAGTCCTGATTATCCATTAATGGGTAAATTCATGTGTCAATTTGGCTGGGTTATGGTGCCTAGTATTTTGGTCAAGCAAGCACTGGCCTGATTGTTGTAGGGTATTTCATGGATTTAAGTCATTAGTTAGTTGATAGTGTCTACAGCTGATTACATCTACAATCAAGGAACGAGATTGCCTTCAGCAATGAGAGAAGTCTCATTCAATCAGTTGAAGGCCTTAAATGGAGAAATGATTTCAGCAGTCAGAAAAATTTCTTTTTCTGCTTTAGCCAGTGGGTTTCTCCTGTTTCCTTGTCACGAAAGCAAATACCATGCATTGGATTGGCTTAAACAATGGGAATTTATTGGTTAATGATTTGAGGCTAGGAGAATTCCAAAACTGAGGTTTCAGTAAGGTGATGCTTTCTCCCCCAAGACTGGCATTCTGGGGCTGGCTGCTGGTGGTTCTTGGGCCTTGGCTTTTCATATTGGGGTGTCTTCTTTCTCCTCCAGGTCATGTTGGCTTTTGACTTCTTGCTTCCTGTGGCTCTCTCTGTCTGAATTCCTTTCTGTTTATAAAGGGATCCAGTAACAACAGGATTAAAACCCCTTCTGATTGCAATGGGACACAATTTAACTGAATAATGTCATCAAAAGATCTCACAGGAATGGATTAAGTTTAAGAACATGTTTTTCTGGGCTATATAGCACCAAATACCACACCTAGGAGCTTATTGAAACCTTCATCGGAGCTCTCAACTTGTGACCTGCCCTTTGGAATTTGAATTTACCAATCTCCATGGTTGCATGAGCTAATTGCTGTAATAAATTTCATTTTATTTGTGTACATGTGTGTGTGTGTATCCTGTTGGTTCTCTTTCTCTGGAGAACCCTAACTAATACAAAAATCTTTCCTAATTGCCCTAATCTCCAACATATGGTTTTGCTTTCAGGTAGAAAGTTTTAAATCATATTTTCTTCCTAAAATATTTGGCTATAATTGGCTTATTACCACAAGATCCATTTTCTTCTATTCATTATTTCCCATTCACTCAAGAACCCATACTAATCCCCTTAGTAAACTTTTTCATACTGGAATCCCTCAGGGTTTTATAACCCTTTCCTCTTGCTTATACCTGCTGCTGCTTTATTTGTTAGTATTGTGCTTTACCCACTTTCAAATGAACCAAACCACTTGTGGGCCTCCTGCTGTATCCTGCTAATATTTGCCTCTGTGCCTCCACTACATTTTCTCCCTTTTCTGCCCTCTTTGCCACTCCGAAGTCTCATTTCCTCCCAGAAGCCTTCTCAGTCTGCCATTCCACCGCCTAGTCCCCTCTGCACCTCTATTTTCATTGCAAGGCATATCTAGACTTCATATATTGTAATCCAGTCATCTCCTTTGACAAAT
>PVKY010015050.1:0-10329 GCA_004027775.1 Bradypus variegatus | reverse complement strand
TCCCCCAGGCTCTGGGGTCTGGTTCTGAATGGAAAGGGCCCCACCCTTTTCCTCTTAAAGAAGACAGGCCCCTAGGGGGAGGTTATTAGCATTTCAATGGTCTCTCTCTCTGCTTGTGCTGTCTCCGCCCTTCTCTGAGTCATAGGTCCTGGGAACTGTAATGGCTGGGGCTTTCTCCACTGAGCCGAAAAAGGAACAGATAGTCCCCTTCAGACCAAGTGCAAGCAAGGTGAGTTGTCACCCAAAGCCTCTGTCTGTTTTCTGAGGACTCGTACCTGCAGTGAGCTGTTCACACTCACTACTTAAGACCCCGGTTGGAGCTCAGCTGAGCTATATTTGCTTGCTGGGAGAGAGCTTCTCTCTGGCACCACGAGGCTTTGCAGCTTGGGCTATGGGGGAGGGGTCTCCCGGCTTGGATCCGCAGGTTTCCCTTACAGATTTTATGCTGTGTTCTCAGGCATTCCTCGCAATTCAGGTTGGTGTGTGATGAATGGACGGTCTCGTTTGTCCCCCTGCAGTTATTCTGGATTATTTACTAGTTGTTTCTGTTTTTTTTTGTTGTTGTTCCAGGGGGACTACTTAGCTTCCACTCCTCTCTATGCCGCCATCTTCCCGGAAGTCCTCATTCTTTTTTAATGAAACTATGTGGAGAGCCTAAATGCAACTTACCTTGTCCTTATCAGTTTCTATTATTTAAACTATAAACTCCAGTTGATCTTTCTCTCTCTCACTCCCTCCTCACCCCAAAGTTTAACGTTTTTGAAGTTAAGGCAGACCCTGGATAGAGTTTAGCTGAAAATTTTTCAAAAGTGTCATGTGAAAATCCAGATTTATAAAACAATCTGGGGGGATGGTAATTCAATTAAAAAGGTTTGGTTTACTAAATTCCTTTAAATAGTAAGCTGCCTTTGTCTATATATATATAAATTCTGGGAACAAACAATAGTTTCTAAAGCAGCCTGCTGAAAAGGATTTCATCTAAATAGCTGACAATTGGAGCCATTTATTTCAGGCAGGAAATGTGAGGAAAGTAAAAGGGTGGACTCTTCAGAGCACTAAGGGCAATAACCACACTTGTATTTTAGACCATGGCAAAATTTTGTGTTGAAAGGTTTTTCCATTCTTTGAATCTTTATTTTCACTAAACCACATTATTTTCACTAGACCACATTAGTATCTGCCTCCACTTGATGTTACATGTACCTGAGCCTGTTCTCTGTCCATCTATAGCGGACACTGAGACTTGTTTCTCTTTAAATGCTTATGTTGCATTCGTACTCCCCCACCTTGGCTCACTGCCCACCTGGAACGTATGTATAGTGGTGCCAGTATCTGGAACCACTTACTGACTAGCAGACACCTTTAAGATGGGAAAGTTTCAGTTTTACCATAAACAGAACGGAAAGACAACCAGAAGTATTTTAGGACACGGTCGACAACATACAGAACTTCGGAATCTCACCAGGGAGGGGAGCATCACAATATTGTTTTAACTGACTAGAAAATGCAGCTACTGCTACATTGCAAATAATTTTATTTCTCAGTTCTGAAAGAAAAAAACCCAGAGAAGATGCAACAGAGAAAACACGAAGCACCCTGTATCACAGCTCACCGTACCTCCCCTCCAACCTCCCTTCTACTTTTCACTGGTTTCTTGCCATTAAGCTACTTCAGATTTCAAGATCCATGGGAAAACACTCACACACAGGAGTGGGAGAAGACGGGCTCAGGGTTGCGCTATTTCCACCAAGCACAACCAACAGTTGTCCAAGTTAGGCAAATTGGGCCTTGAAAAAATGAGAACAAGCTGAGGCTGGCCCACGTCGATGGCCAGTTATCCTGCGATGTGTGGGTTTGTAATTGCATCTCATACAAAGGGTGGAAGTGAGAACCAAGGACCAAGCTTACGAGTTCCTCAAAGCCCTCACTTGCAATTAGCAGGGAAAATAAAAGTCATCTGGAGAGCGGGGATGAGCCGATAAGGCACAAGTTAATGAACTGCCACAACGAACATTCCACCCGCACACAATTCAACACCAGAGGGCACAATACCCACAGTCCACAGTTAACGGCCGGCGGCCAGGGGCGGTGGGTCCTAAGGTTCACTGGGGCTTGTAGTTCACCGTACTACTCTTGCGCATGCCTGCAACGGCGATAGAACTACAACTCCCGAGATGGACCGCGCGCCTCTTCTCTCCCGCCCGCTCTCCGAAGGGGGATGGCGGCCGAGGCCGGCTCCGGGACCTCCTGAGAAACTGCCCCCGACCCGCGCACGCGTCACGTTTGTTTACCCTGAAGCCCCGCCTCCCTACCTTCCTCAGGCTCTCCCTACTCCTATGAATACCGTAATACTGGCAGTGCATATTCATGAGGCCACCGCGGAGCGCCCGCCCCGTCTGTCTCGCGCCTTCCCTCTGCCCGCGCCTGATAAATATTCAATGAGCCGAGCCCCGCGGCTGGTTTGCCCGGGTGAGGCGGGGGAGGGGCGGGGCTGGGGCTCGGCAGCCCGCGGCCCCGGCGGGGAGGGCGCGTGCGGGGGGAGGCGGTGGCAGCAAGGCGGGCAGGCAGGCGGGCGGGCGCGCGGGATGGAACACCGAGACACCGACGGAATGCTCCGACTTGCCACATAATTCCCTGGAACGGCCGCGCCGAACGCCATTGGCTTCTCCCTTGTCCCCGCGCTGCCGCCGCCGCCCACCTTCGCCTCACCTCCTCCTTCTCCGCTCGCTGCCTCCGGAGCTGGGGGGGAAACGCAAATCCCCACTGCAATGGAGCCCGCCGCCGCGGCTACGGCGCAGCGACTCCCCGAGACCGGCAGGGAGGACAGAGCTCCGGCTCCGGCGGCGGCGGCCGGGGGCGGCCGGAGTCCGGAGCCCGTGCTGACCCCGGCGGTCCCGGGCAGCGGGAACGGCGGCGGCGGCGGGGCGCGGGCAGAGGCTCCCGCCGAGGCGCCGCCGGGGTCGCTGCAGGGCAGAGCGGGAGTCGCCGGTCGCAGGAGGAGGCGCGGGGCTGCCCCTGTGCCCGGGGCCGGCAGCGGCGCCAACTCTCTGCTGCTGAGGAAAGGGCGGCTCAAGAGGAATCTGTCCGCGGCCGCCGCCACCGCCTCGTCGTCCTCGTCGTCGTCGTCGTCGTCCTTGGCCGCTGCAGCCGCGCACTCCTCCGGCGCCACCGGCCCCGCCGCCTCCTGCTCGGCCTCGGCGTCGCTGTGCACCCGGAGCCTGGACAGGAAGACGCTGCTCCTGAGGCACCGGCAGGTGATGCCGCTGCAGCCGTCGGACCGGGACTGGGTGAGGCAGCAGCTCCAGCGCGGTTGCGTGCACGTCTTCGACCGCCACACGGCCTCCACCTGCCTGCGCCCTGTGCTCTGCACGCTGGACACCACGGCCGGCGAGGTGGCCGCCCGCCTGCTCCAGCTGGGCCACAAGGGCGCTGGCGGCATGATCAAGGTGCCGGGCAGGGGCCCCGACGCCGGCTCCCGGCCGGTGCGGACCGAACCGCGGGACTGGTCGCCGCCGCCCGTGGGGAGCGGGCTGGGCGCCGTCGGGGGCCGGCCGCGCTCTCCGCCCGCGGATCTGCAGCTGCCCGGAGGTCAGAACGGGTGGCTGGGCTGCGCTGCACGTGCTAGCCCCGTGCCCTGCGACTCCAGTCCTGGCCACCCTGGCGTGGGGGGCCCAGCCTCCCCTCCCAGCGCCCGGCAGCCACTGGACGGCGCGGCCGCGGGCCCGGCCTCGGACACCGAGAGCTTCAGCCTGAGCCCCAGCGCCGAGAGCGTGTCCGACCGGCTGGACCCCTACAGCGGCGGCGGCGGCAGCGGCAGCTCGTCGTCGGAGCTCGAGACGGACCCATGCCCGGCCCCGACGGGGGCTTCGGACCAGCCCCGCTTCCCCTGCCGCTCCCCGGAGCGGCACGGCGACCTCCGCGCCCTGCAGCCATCTCCGACGGCCTCCCCGCTTGCGTCGCGGCTGAAAGCCCCGAGGGGCGTCCACGGCCCTGGCGAGGCCGCCCCTGATGGGCCGCGGGAGGACAGGGCGGCCGCCACCGCGGCCACTGGCAGCACCCAGTCGGCCCCCGGTGGGAGCGCGGCGACCGCGGAGAAGACGCCCCCACCGCCCACCCTGTACGTGCAGCTCCACGGAGAGACCACCCGGCGCCTGGAGGCGGACGAGAAGCCATTGCAGATCCAAAATGACTACCTCTTCCAACTGGGATTTGGGGAGCTGTGGAGGGTGCAGGAGGAAGGCATGGACTCGGAGATTGGCAGCCTCATCCGCTTCTATGCAGGTAAGGAGCTCGCCTGCACTTGAACGTGTGGGGCGTAAACGCTTCCAAGTACCGAGAAGTAATTCAAATTTGACGTCTGTTTGTCCAACCCAAGAGTAAATACAGGTCCTGGGGAGTCTTTGTTACTCGCAGGCCATCTACGCAATGCCAAGTACAGCAGTTTTTTTTTTTAACCGGTGAGTTTTTAGTCAGTATTGAGGGCTCAGAGGTTGGAAAGTAATGTGGAAGAGGTGGCAGAATCGCCAGGAAATACAGGAAGCAGATACTCACGAAATTGGCAGTAGCGCTTTCAATAACGTGCTTCCCTCAGGCCTGTCCTGCTGGGCATATGGGGTTTGGGGCAGTTTGGGATTTCAGATAAACCGTCACGTGCACCTAATACTGACAGAGAAAATGTTTAACAAAAATGCCCAAGAGCACCTCCTCACTCTTTTGTTCACAGTTTACCAGTCTAGCTCTAAGCACTTACCATCAGCAGCTCCTACCTTGTCACCTGATGGACCTGTTCAGCTCGCTGCTGTGCTTATTTGTCCAGAGTCACAAATAGGATCCTTTTTGGTGATACTTGTTCCAGCAGTTTTTTGCTTTATTTCAGTTTCCTCTATAAGTTTGAATCTTGCATCAAAATGATCTTACCTGTTTTCTTCCCTAATTTATTCCAAGCTTTATAGTCAGAAGTGGACATTGCAATATGACTTGTAACACGAATCACAATAAGAAATTAAATGGTTCAGTCTCTCTTCAGATGTGACCTAAAATCTACCCGATTCTTTTTGCAGTCCCAGATCAAGAATTTGACTAGGGGTGAGGAATGAAATGTTTCTCTTTTTGCTAGAGACTTGGACGATGCTACATTAGGGGAGTTCTAGATTCTGATTGTTGTATTTGAGCTTTATAAATTGTTTGTATCCTTTCACTCTGGATTGAAGAATTATGTTCTTAGTGATAAGGATTTTTATTTAAGATAAAGTCATCATAGCAAAATTAAAATAGGAGAGAGTTAAATTCCCCATTTTACTATTCTGGGGTGTAGGTGATGGTGGGAAAATAATCATACTTGCAACTATTAATCTGTAGCCATTCTTTCAAATTTAATGTTTAATGGTCCACCTTGTGTCCTTGTGGCAGCTTAGTCAGTTTTAATGAAGAAATCTTTACTCCCACATGCAAGACCAGTAGCATTCCTGGTGGGATGTTCATCTAAGTTTAATTGAAGTGTTTCTGAAAATTTTCAGTGGATCTCTGACAGATTTTTGCCTTATAAAGAAAATCAAGTCATGATGCAATATCATCTGTAATATCTGAAGATAATGTCTCAACTGGATGGCATACTTTTTTAAAGTTCATGGCCAGAAAAAATACACTATTTTTTATTTAGGAGCAAGAAATTTAGCCCATTCTCATGTAATTTGTAAAATATTGTTACTTTACAGAAGCATTAAATTGTAATCAAGCTTGGAATGAGAATGGTTATTTTGTTAACATGAGAATGACAAATGCCCTTATAACCAAGCTAATTACATTGAAGGTAATCTCTATAAAGCAAGAGATATATTAACAGGATTTGAACACTTTTGCTGTAGAAAGAGTTCTGAAAGTTTGATATCCTTGTTTTGCTCATGATTGGATCTCTTGAGCCTGATAAATGTCCATGGGAAAGGTTGTCAGTCATGAAATTGATATCTTTGCTTCCCTTTGATAGTGCTCTTGCTTGTTCAATTCTAAATTTCTGGTGTGGTCATTTTAATCTTTGTTTTGCTTTTTAAGAGTAATGGTTACCTCATTCTGAACTTATTTGCTTTACTTCTGTATGCACTGCATAAATACATATATACCTCTCTTTATATGCTCATAAAAATAATAAAATGTGAACATCACACATAGTATCCAACCTGTTCTTGAATATGTAGCCATGTCACAGAAGGAGGACACCTAATTGTTATACAGATGTCTAACTGCTTATTTTGTTTTAAATACAAAGTTGAGTTCATTTAAATCATGAATTTATAAACTTAATATACCAAAGCTTTTTGAATTAATATTCATTGCCATAGAACAAAATTAAGCATATGACGAGTCCACTTAAACTTTTGTAAGGAAGTTTAATTATTGATGGAAAAAAGAGCCTTATTATACCTAACGTGGTCATACCTATTCTGGGAACATTGTCAGGACTTTACATATATTGGAAGTTTGTACCAGGTGGGAAAAGATTCCTAGAAATTACCCCTGTGCTACTACAGGATGTAGACACCCCAACAGGAGAGCGTTACATTTTGGTAGTAATTATTTCCTTAGGAAGAGGATAATTAATGTTTGTTTTAGATGATGCCTTTAAGAGTTTTGGAAAATTCTGAACTCCATTTGTGTTCATAATTTCATATATAACTTATTTTTAAATTTGCTGCTGTTTATCTTTTTGTTTATATGTAGTTAGTGTTAAGGATAGACTAGGAAGTTGCCTTTGAAGCTTTTGGAATATCTCCCTATATTTAAATTGAACTTGTCATCTGCTGCCTGTTTAGTTTACCCAGTTGGCTACTTTTTTCCTAGTAGCTATTTTTTTGTCCAGCAGAGAACTTTCAGAGTCTTGAAGGTGATCTTTCAATTTAATTTTAGTATTTATAATCTGACTTAAGTTATTTTTTAAACACTTAGAAAGCCATTTGTGGTTGCTTTGAATATTTAAATATTTATTTGGGTAAAGTAAGATGAAAGTCTTGAATGAACTGGAGGGCATTGGATGAAGGTACTATCTAATAACAGAGTTTAATGAAAACTTAGTTTGAAAACTGTTAATTGCATTGATCAAGCAAACGTTCTCTTACCTGATCTATATGAAAAAATTTAAATGGCTTTATCTGATGTTACTTAGGTGTAAGTTCATTAACATTTAATTTCCTTTTTAAATGAGAAGTCCTAAATTTTACCTGAAAGAGAATCATTTTAGGTTAAGAAAATTCAAGAATTTAGATTGCCTGATAAGCATTGTCAGGCTTGTATTTTGGACTCCCTGGGGAGTCTGAGTCATTGATGAAGGGCAGCATTAAACTGTAGTTTTTACATTTTTTCATCTTTCTACTCATTTTTGGATTTAGTAGCCTAACTATTTGAATTCAAGTTTTAATAATGAGAAAGGGTGTTGGCAGAATGGAGAACACATCCTCTGTGGCTAGTGAGTCTTGGACAAGATATTTTTATGTGACTCTTTGGGATTGCTCTGAGAACATATCTCTGTCTCATATTTCTTCCCTTTTTCTCTTCTGGGAATGATCAAAGAAGGAAGCTTGGAAACCAGGAAGGGGTGGCTCAGCATGAAGCTGTGACACTGATGGGCAGTTCTTATTACTATAATTACAGCAGTATCGAGTAACGTGTGAACACGTGACACCGGACTGTGCTTCAGCAGTTCTTTTAATTTTAAGAACAAAGGGTTTATATTTATTTTTGTTGTTTTTAAAGTATTTTATATATTTTATATTTATATGTTTGTTGTTTTTGATGTAAAATGAGTAATGTCTTTTCCTTCATAACTATGGTTTGATAACATCTATAATGCCTTGGGTTTTATTGTCTTCAAAATTTTTAAAGGGCTTTCATGTAAATTTCCTCATTTGTCCTTTCATTATTAAGGAGGAGTTAGTGTCAATCCTCTTTTCAGAGGGAGAAACTGATGTACACAGAGGTTTGACTCTTGCTTGTGGTTTTTCAATCCTTGGCAGAGCTGAGAAGAAAAAGCTTGGATATTCTATTTTGCAATTCATATCATTTGCCATGAATCCATGCTGAATTTCATTTGCACTTGAATTTTTCACTTGGTTAAAAGCATTCAGAAAATATGCTATTTTTTTGTTGTTGTTGGTAATGAGGTGATTATCGTCTAGTCCAGAGTGCTATTCCTTGTGAAATGTGGATGGTTCTATTTTTATCACACTGTCTTTAAGAATGTGAAGAGCCAGGACTGGCACATAAGTAGACATTACAGAAAGTGTTTTAAAGTGTCCTAAATATTCTGGGCGCAACTAGTCATACTTGCTTTTAAGTTAAAATGAAATAGAGTTAACAAAATAGTTCTTTGTTTTCTTATGCAAGCATGCTTCATTTGTTAAACTGTAAGTCTTGTTTGGGAAGTAGAGAATTAATACTTCATCTTTAAAGTGGGTAACTTTTGAGTGTGGTGGTGTGACAATTCAGTTTCTTTAAAAAATGGCCTTATTTGTCTGGTAAGGAACTGAAAATGCTCATCATGAAAGATCTTATTTGCCTAAACTTTTTAAGTTTTAAAATACTTACTTGTACCTTAGTTGTAAACAGTGCTTTATTGCTGTTACTATGCTGTGGATAATGTTTATAATTCATATGTTATATAGTGCTAGAGAATAAGTTACTCTCCATGAATTTCATAGTTATGAAATTCATAGAAATAAAATGGTGGATCTCTTGCACCTGTACTTATTGAAATAATTTTAAGGAGAGGACATTGGTGTAAATGAATTTGTAAAGTTTCAGGTTGAGAATCTTTTTGTTGCTATAAGATTATTAGATTAGCCACTTTAATGGTTGGTTATCCAAAGATGATTAACATTATTTTAAGGCATAAGGTATTTTTGTTGTCTCTAATTCTCTTTCTACTTAGAATCCTTAATGTAGCCTTTGCTTTATTGATGACATAATATTCATTGACAGTGTATATGATCCACATCTAGTGTAATACTTGACATTTTTGTTTAAACATTTATTGAATTGTATTTGTGGAATTTTGCTAAGCTGCCTGTGGTGATTCTTGATTCTTCAGCCTTCTAGCCTGTTTAGGTCCCCAGGGAAGTGTTAAACACATGCACACAAGAGGCATTTCTCCCATGGCAGGAGATTTTAGATGTGCCTCACACTATTAATATATTCTATTTCATGTGAGTGAGTTCTGTGAGGATTTTGAGAGCAGTTTTCTCAAAGTTTTCTTAGAATTAACAGGTGTCCTCCCCATTTCCACCCCGCCTTTTCAAAGCCATCTCTTACTGCAACTTTGAGATGAATTTAATGAGACATCTGTCCAATGAGGCATCTTAGGTTCAATGATTTTGTTATGCACCAGGGGTGAACACAGTTCAGTCTATCTGGTCAGGAGAAGGGTTTAATTGTTGTACTGTGAAAGTTGAGAGATCCTGAAGCCACTCAATAGAAAAGTGATTCATTCGTTTAAAGACTCCTGGCATTTTGAAAAAGGAAAAGAGATGTTATCAAGATGTCTAAAACAGTCTGGGAAAATGAAGCCTCCCCCCAACCCCAATTCCACCTTCTAATACCCACTCCACTCCTTTAATCACATTCATTTGGTGTAACCCTGGTAATGAGGGGCTTTGATACTGGCGTAATATCACAGTGCTTCTAGGGTAAACCCGTTTTTATACTCACCTTTGATTTTCTAAAGATAGTATAATTAATACAAAACCAAAAAATGGGCGATGTGTGTTCTTTAGACTTAATAGGTGTTTATAACTTAAGGCTGAATGAAACTACAAATCTAGGCAACAGAAAATTTTGATAAATTGAAACTCAAGTTTCTGGAAAGAACAGGCTTAATGATACTTTGATTAAAGAACATTAGGATATTTAGTTAACCGTGGGTTAGCAGCTTTTTCAAGTTGTATGATATTTTACGCTAGAATCAAGTATAATAACTGTTACTGATTAATGAGGGGTTATTGCAGTTTATAGAGTTGTGGTAGTTTTGTTGTAGTGCCACATATTGGTTGGTATACCTTTCAGCATGTTAAATGAAACAGAATATAACCATCCCACTATGTCACATTCATGCTGAAGTACTTGTTTTCTCTGTTTTATTTTTATATTTGAGCTTGTTTCATTATATTGTACAATACACCTATTGACAGAATAAAATGTCTTGTTTACGTTTAAATCTGGTGGCCTCTGAGTTTAGAACCCAGAAGTTAATTGGAAATTGAGCAAAATATATTTGTAGATAGTATATATTTTGTGAGTTTGTAAATTTCAATGCTTTAGCAAACAAACAAACAATTCCAGAATTTT
>PVKY010015049.1:0-10330 GCA_004027775.1 Bradypus variegatus | reverse complement strand
ACCCCTACTCTACTTTTCATCTCTATGGTCATATTCTCTGATACTTTCTTTGTGTTTACTGTGGGGCTTAAATTTAACATTTTAAAGCTAGAACAATCTTATTTTTCTTTGATACCAACTTAACTTCCATATGACACATAAACTATGTTCCTATACTCCATCATTCCCCCACCTTTATGTAGTTCTTGTCAAAAATTACATATTTTACATTGAATCCAAAACCACTGATTTATCATTATAGTTCATGTATTTTAGATCCTGTAGGAAGTAAATAGTTGAGTTATAAATCAACAATACAGTAGTATTGGTATTTATATTTACCATGTGATCTTTACTGGAAATCTTTATTTCTTCATGTAGTTTCAGTCAATTGTTTAGTGTTCCTTCCTTTCAGCCTGCTCAACTCCCTTTAGCATTTCTTATAGGACTGATTACTGGTGGTGAAGTCCCTCAGCTTTTGATTATCTGGGAATGTTTTCATCTCCCCCTCATTTTTATCCTCCAGGTGTTTGTGAATTCTACAAGTCTCTTATGGTTATTGACTTCTATTTGTATTCCACTGTGGTCAGAGAATGTGCTTTGAACAAATTCATTTTTTTTTAAATTTTATTTTATTGAGGCTTGTTTTTTATGTCCCAGCATACGGTCCATTCTGGAGAAAGATCTGTGATCACTAGAGAAAAATGAGGCTCCCGGTGACCTGGGATGTAATATTCTATATATGTCTATTAAAATTCTCTCTCTCTCTCTCTCTTTTCTTTGTTTCTCTGTCGGTATGGCTTCCCTTAGTATCTGAAGTAGAGCAGGTCTTTTATTAGCAAAATCTCTCAGCATTTGTTTGTCTGTGAAAGATTTAAGCTCTCCCTCAAATTTGAAGGAGAGTTTTGCTGGATAAAGTATTCTTGGTTGGAAATTTTTCTCTCTCAGGATTTTAAATATGTCATGCCACTGCCTTCTCACATCCACGGTGGCCGCTGAGTATTCACTACTTAGTCTTACATTGTTTTCTTTGTATGTGGTGAATTGCTTTTCTCTTGCTGCTTTCAGAACTTGCTCCTTCTCTTCAGTATTTGGCAGTCTGATCAGAATATGTCTTGGAGTGTGTTTATTTGGATTTATTCTGTTTGGAGTTCGCTGGGCATTTATGCTTTGTGTGTTTATATTGTGTAGAAGATTTGGGAAGTTTTCACCAACAATTTCTTTGAATACTCTTTCTAGACCTTTACCCTTCTCTTCCCCTTCTGGGACACCAATGAATCTTAAATTTGGAAGTTTTATTTTATCTGTCATATCCCTGAGATCCCTTTTGATTTTTTGTTTTTTTTCCCCATTCTTTCTTTTGTTCTTTCATTTTCTGTTCTTGGTTGTCAAGGAGGCTGAGTTGTTGTTCAACTTCCTCTAATCTTGTATTGTGAGTATCCAGAGTCTTTTTAATTTGGCCTACAGTTTCTTTAATTTCCATAAGATCTTCTATTTTTTTACTGTTTGCAATATCTTCTTTATGCTCTTCTAGAATCTTTTATATGTCTTTTATATCCTGTGCCATGCTCTCATTGCCTGTCTGTAGTTCTTTCATTAATTGCCCCAAGTACTGTGTGTTTTCTGATGTTTTGATTTGAGTGTTTGGGTTCAGGTTCTCCATATTGTCTGGTTTCATCATATGCTTTAAGATTTTCTGTTGTTTTTGGCCTCTTGGCATTTGCTTTACTTAATCTTTAATTTGTCAGAATTGAAGCTTGGTGGGGTACACTTTCTCTAACTAACCAGCAGATGGCATATGTGAGTCACCTATTCCCCTCAAGTCAGTTCTCCCCAACTTTATGCTGTGTGGGGATCTGATTCTTGTGGGGTCGAATTGGTACACTTAATTTGGGTGTGTTGTTGGTGCTGTCTGCCCTGAATGAGGGGCGTGTGTCTGAGTGGTTAGGGAGGAAGGGCACCTTTAATAATCAGACCTCCCAGGTGTTCCTGGAGATTTAAGGCTGTTCTCTGCCATTGACCCAAAAGTCCTTGGTATTGGCGTAGGTTCCCTGGGATTTCTGAGTGGTTCCCCCTTCCCTGCTGTGCTCTTCCAGGACCTCTGCTGAGGGAGGGAGGGCCGTGCCACGTCACAAGTGCACGCCGGCCTCCAGGGAAGCCCTGGGACACAGGGCTGTGCAGGGGCATTCCCAGCCCGCTTCAAAGATGGTTGAATGGGATGCATTAACTTCCCCCTTTCCACATAGCTCCACCCTCCCAGCTCTGGGATAATCAGCCATGGGTGTATTAAAGGCTGCTATCTATGGCCGATATTGTGGCATGTGAGCGGTGCTGCGGGAAAGACTCCCTGTCACGCAGGGTTTCTTGGTACGGCTCTGTGCTGTGGGTTCAGCCCCGGGCAGGAGTAGCCCCGCCTGCCTGTGAGATGGCTGCAAGTCGTGCATTTTTTTTCTTCTTTTGGCTCCCCTTTGCTCCCCTGGGCCCGAGACAATCAACAGTGGGTGTGGGAAGGGGTATCCTACATGCCACACACTGAGGCGTTAGCCCAGCTCGCTCCCGTCATATCTGCAGCTGTTCCCAGGCTTCTTTTTTTTTTTTTTTTAAAGAAATTAGTCCATCTCCAAACGCCAACCCACCATTACCCCACACTGCAGCGTGGCCGAGGGACTCTCAGCAGACTCACTCACTCGTTTCAGAATGCAGACTCCTGGTTTTCCCAAATGCACGTTCCCTGTGGATTTAGCAGACATTGTCTGGCTGGTGCCACTCTGGAAGTGGTGTTCTGGGTCACTTTCTGGTTTTTATCTAGTATTTTTCACGGAGGTGTTTTTTTGCCCTGTCTCACCTAGCTGCCATCTTAGGTTCTCAGAATGTTTACTCTTAAGATGCTTAGCTGAAAGAAAGAAATGTATATACAAGCATATATAAATATATGACAGGAGATGATTGAGCATGTTTATGAGCTGAGCAGAAAGATCTAGAATAAAAAGAAGAGGAAAGAAGAGAAGATATTTTGTTGAGAGAGAAGTTGATAAATCGAGATGCTTAAGAGACAAGAGCAGATGGAATGCAGGGTATAGGGATTAACTTTTTGTAGGAGGAAGGATAAATACATTATTCATGGAGATAGAGGGAAAGGCAATGCAGTGTGTGGGTGCAGAAGTTTCGAATTGAGAGTCTCTGACTAGTGGCCTTTATTTTCTCTAAAGTAGGTGAAGTCATCTGAGAAAAAAGGGGAAAGTGGCATGGTAGGGGGCTAGGGGCAACTGGTGAATTTTGAAATGACTTTTCTGAGAAGTGAGGAAGGTGATGGCTTATGTCAAATCCCAGGTCTCCTCCTTATAAACTTTGTGACCCTATACCTCAGTTCCCTCATTTTTAAAATAGGCATATAATAGTATGTAACTCATTGGGTTATTTTAAGGATTAAATGGTTTAATGCATGAAAAATGCTTGCATTAGTGCCTCGTGCCTTGTAAGCGCTCAAGACATGATTGCTCTTACTGTTTTGGACTTGAATAAGGATTCCTTAGCACTGGTAAGGAATTTTTAATATTCCATTTTCCCATAGTTATGTGCTTTTTCTTCAGTGTTCTTTGTGTTTTGGGAATAGGACTGGAGAATATAGCTGTAGATTAATTTAGAAT
Source organism: Bradypus variegatus (assembly GCA_004027775.1). Taxonomy (NCBI): domain Eukaryota; kingdom Metazoa; phylum Chordata; class Mammalia; order Pilosa; family Bradypodidae; genus Bradypus; species Bradypus variegatus. The sequence goes on along the minus strand of PVKY010015049.1, from coordinate 6,704 downwards.
TTAAGGTTTGCCAGGTGGTTGGAATTAAAGAAGTTGATGGTTTGTATAAGAAGTGAATCTTGAGTATAGACTGGCTAAGAAAATTAAGTCAGGAGGGGCTGAAGATAAGAAGAAAATAGTGAGGTCTAAACCCATGAGGTTTTTTTGAGATCAGTTCAGTTCTCAAGTCCATGGGATTGCTAACTTAAGTACAATGATAGTTGTCCCAGAAAGCATATTTTAAAATTTGCATTTTTGAAACTTACTTTACCATTGACTTATGCTGACTCAGTATTTCTCTATACTTCTTCCATTTGAATGCATTTATTTTATTCATGTGTCATATTATTTTTAAGGAAAACTTAGAAGATGAATATGAACCACGAAGAAGAGATCATATTTCTCACTTTATTTTGCGCCTTGCTTATTGCCAGTCGTGAGTATACATTTACACTTTCATAGTTAAATCTGATACCCTGGGTTGTGAATTGGTATATGGAGAGTTTATATGAGTTGTATTGAACATAGAAAAATTAAGAACAGCATCAGGAACCAGTGATATAAGGATTGATATGCTTTGACTTATTTCCAATGTCTTTACCCTTCGTGCCTCCCTTTTACCTTCGCTGGTAGAATTTCAAATTATATTTGATGCATGGATTTGGTTCTCTTTATATTTTTTCCCTTAGTACCTGTCTGAAAGAGTGTGCAGTGGTGACTTTGTATAGCAGTGAACCTTTCCTTCTCCATGACTGGAAGAAAAGGGGCTAGGGGTACCATATTTTAAAGCCATCAACCCCCTTTTAGGAAAGATCAAGAAATGCTTATTGATTGAAACTTTAATGAGTTGAACACTGTTGTAATGAATTGTATGAGACAAGTTGTTTACTAAAAAATACAGAAAAAAATTTCTATTGCAGTATTTTGCCTATTTAAATACTCTTCTTTCTCTATTAGTTTGTCCAAGTAATGTTTTTATGGAGGTTTCTTTTTATTAATAGGCTTATCAAATGAGTGTATTGTTTACTATCCCAAAATGATAATAATTTAGAAAGTTTTCATTAGCTTTGGTCCTAGAGTTTCTCTTTTGTAATAAAAAAGCGTAAGCAGTTTATGCAGTTAATGCAGTAAATGAATTGCTGACAAAATAAAAATTTTTTTCACCTTGAAAAAAATTAGATCATATTTTAAATGCAATAGGGTTACTATTTTGTAACATAAGCATAATGTCCATTATGTATCTGTTTGTTAATATATTTGGATATTAGCCTTTTTTAACTTGAAACATACTTCTGCATATTACATTTTGTAAAACTATAAACAAAATTTACTTTGCAAAGTTTATCTGATCATAATCTATTCAGAAATAAAGTTACTTTAAAAATTGTTCTTCTGGCATTGATAAAACCACCTCAGACCAAAGGAATAATCTATTTTCTGATGTAAATGATTTTTTTTAAATTTAATTTTATTGACATTGTTCACATACCATACAATTATCCAGAGATCCAAAGTGCACAATCAGTTGCCTATGGTACCATTATACAGCAATGTCATGCAAATGATTTTTATGCAGTTACATTAAAGGCAATGAGCTACTTTCTTTTGTATTACATGATAGTGCAGCTGGCTCAGAATATTCAGTATTTATGTTCATAACATCCCTCTTGCTTATGTCCAACACATCCATCCCTTGAAGATTGTGGAAGCCAGTATGTCAGTCATACTTTATCATTATAGAGGACTTGTGTGTTTTGAAAACTATCTATTGGCATCTTGGCTCATGTTTGAATATTGTTTCATAAAAATTTCTAGGACTTAAAAATCATTGACTTTTAATTTATGTTCATAACGTCCCCATTTCCATATTAGTGAGGATCTTAGACGCTGGTTCATTCAACAAGAGATGGATCTTCTTCGATTTCGTTTCAATATTTTATCTAAGGACAACATTCAAAATTTCTTAAAGGATAGCCATTTGCAGTTTGAGGCTGTAAGTATATTTTTGTATTATTTCTAATTGTCTTCAACATCCATGCCTCTCTTTTTCCTTCAAGTGCTGGCACAATTTCAAATTGCATTTGATGTACGGTTTTGGTTCTCTCTACATTCTCTTCTCAAATGCTTGCCTGAAAGAGTAGGCAGCTAGTGATTTTGTATAACAGTGTCCCTTTTCCCTTCCATGACGAGAGGAGAAAGGGATCCTTAATACAAAAGCCTCATATTCAGTGGCTTTATTCACTAAATATGTGATTTAGTAAAGCACAAAAAGTTTTAGTTTGTAAAAGTTCATCTTTAAAGAGAATCTTGTAGGTCAAAATTTTAAAGCTTGTAAAGAAGAGATAAATGATTGTTATTGTTTTGGAGGAGTGAAGGTGGAGGGGGTAATATTATATTTTAAAAACCAGTTGTCAGTAAAATCTGCCTGTCTGAATAGTTTTTAAAATAGTTTTGCAGATAAATCTGAATGATTTACATACTGAAATTATATAAAAACAATATTGTTATATATTATATATATGCATTATATATAATTATAATGTTATAATGTATGTTTTAATCACCCTAAAAGAGAAACTCTGTACCTATTAGCAGTCACTCCCCATTTCTTCTTTCCCCTAGCTCTTGGCAACCACTGACTGATCTTTCTGTCTCTAAATTTGCCTGTTCTGGACATTTCATGTAAATGGACTTACACAATATTTGGTCTTTTGTGATTGCTTCTTTCACTTAATGTAATGTTTCAAGGTCACTAGTGTTGTAGCATGTATCAGTACTTTATTCCTTTTTATTGCTGAATAATTCCATTATATGGGTATACCACATTTTATCTATCCATTGATTAATGGACATTTTGGTTGTTTTCTGCTTTTTGGCTATTAGGAATAATTTTGATGTATATATTTGTGTACAAGTTTTTGTGGGGATGTATGTTTTCATGTCTCCTGGATATATACCTAGGAGTAGAATTGCTAGGTCATAATATTTTGAGAAATTACCAAACTGTTTCCAAAATGACTGTACCATTTTACATTCCCATCAGCAAAGTATGAGAGTTCCAATTTCTTCACATTCTTGTCAACACTTGGTATTGCCTGTCTCTTTTATTATAGCCATCCTAGTAGCGTGAAGTGATATTTCACTATGGTTTTGAATTTGCATTTCCTGATGACTAATTGGGTTGAGTATTTTATCATGTGCTTATTGGTCATTTGTATGTATCTTCTTTGGAGAAATGTGTATTCAAATACTTTGCCCATTTTTAAATTGAGTTGTTTTTCTTTTTATTGTTAAGTTGTAAGAGTTTTGTATATATTCTGGATACATATCTCTTGTCATATATGTAATATGCAAATATTTTCTCCCATCTGAGACTTCTTTTTCTTAAGGTATTGTCTGAGCACATCAGTTTTTATCTTTTTTTTCTTTCTCTTTTTGCTTTGTGCTTTTGGTGTCATATTTAAGAAGACTTTCTCTAACCCAAAGTCATGAAGATTTACTCCTTTGTTTTCTTTTAAGAGTATTTTTATAGTTTTAGCTCTTACATTGAAGTCTTTGATCCATTTTGATTTGATTTTTGTACATAATGTGAGATAGAGAATCAACTATTCTTTTGCATGTAGCTATCCAATTGTTCCAGCACTTAGTGTTATTTGACTTCCCTTGTATGTGGTGAATTGCTTTTCTCTTGTTGCCTTCAGAATTTTCTTCTCTTTGGCATTTGGCAGTCTGTTTAGCATGTGTCTTACAGTGGGTCTGTTAGGATTTATTCTGTTTGTGGTGCATTGGGCTTTTTGAATTTGCATATTTTATGTCTTTAAGGGTTGGAAATTTTCAGCTATTATTTCCCCAAATATTCTTCCTGCCCTTTCCCTTGTAGTCTCCTTTTGGGGCACCCATGATGTGTATGTTTGTGTAGTTTGTGCTGTCAGTCATTTCCCTGAGACTTGGCTCAAATTTTTCCATTCTTTTCTCCATTTCTTTTTCTGTGTGTTCGAATTTGGTTGCTCTGTTTTCTAGCTCGCTGATCCTTTCTTCCACCACTTCAAATCTGCCATTGTATCTGTAGCATATTTTTTCCATTTTTAAAAATTTAATTTTATTGAGATATATTCACATACCATACAGTCATCCAAAATGTACAGTCAGTTGTTCACAGTACCATCATATAGTTGTGCATTCATCACCCCAATCTATTTTTTGAACATTTTCCTTGTACCAGAAAAAGTAAAAATAAGAATAATAAATAAAAGTAAAAAAGAATACCCAAATCATCCCCCCCACCCTGTTTTTTCATTCAGTTTTTTGCCCCCATTTTGCTACTCATCCATCCATACACTTGATAAAGGGAGTGTGATCCGCAAGGCTTTCATAAGCACATTGTCACCCCTTGTAAGCTATATTGCTATACAGTTGTTTTCAAGAGTCAAACTACTGGGTTGCAGTTTGATAGTTTGAGGTATTTACTTCTAGCTATTCCAAACTAGCATAATTTAAATTTCATCTACAGTGTCTTTTTTTTTTTTGTCTGTTGCCACCCCTTCCTCTAATTTAATCACTTTCCTGATCTTCAGGGATGTCTAGGCAGTGACCACCCAAACTTGTTCATGTAGAAAAGGGTGTCGACATTATGGGACTAGGGGACACATCTGGTTGAGGTTCTTGACGTGTCTGTTATTTCCATAATATTCTATTTTTACTATGTATTCTTTCAAATTGTTCTTATTGTTCTGCTAGTATCCTCTTCTTTTTCTCTTTAATTAATTTTATTTTGAAATAAATTCAAACTTACAGGAACAGTAGCAAAAACAATACAAACCCCATACACAGAACTACAGCATACCTTGACCCCCCCGATACCCCAATCCACCAACTTTAACATCCTGTCACACCGTTTCTTTCCCTCCCTTTGTCCCTCCCTTCCTATCATCCATTATCTATTGCTCTATCTTCTAAACATATGAGAGCAAGCTGCACACATCCTAGAACAAACAATATAATTCACATATACATTTCCCATGAGCAAGAACATTCTTTTATGTCCCAACTGTGTCCCTTTGAGCCTCCTCTTCTCCATCCTCAGATCCCATCCAGGGTCATCCTTGGCATTTTATTGTTTTTATCTGTTTAGACTGTCTTTTTTTTTTTTTCAATTGTGGAAACATATACAGCCTAAATCTTCCCATTCCAACCCCTCCCTAGCATTCCATTAGTGGGATTAATCACATTTAGAATATCGCAATGCTATCACCTTCCCACCATCCATTGCTAGAAATTTCCCTTCACCCCAGACAGAAACCCTACACTCATTTCTTAACTCCCCATTGCCCCTTCCCCCATTTCTCGTAACCCATACTCTACTTTTGATCTCTATGGTTATGTTCTCTGATACTTTCTTTGTATTTACCGTGGGGGTTAAATTTAACCTCTTAAATCTTTAACAATCTTGTTTTTCTTTGATACCAACTTAACTTCAATAGGATATGTAAACTGTGTTCCTATACTCCATCATTCCCCCACCTTTATGTAGTTCTTGTCAAAAATTACATTGAGTCCAAAACCACTGACTTTTCATTACCGTTTATGTGTTTTAGATCCTGTAGAAAGTAAATAGTGGAGTTACAAATCAAAAATACAGTAGTATTGGTGTTTATATTTACCAAGTGATCTTTACTGGAAATCTTTATTTCTTCATGTAGTTTCAGTCAACTGTTTAGTGTCCCTTCCTTTCAGCCTGCTCAATTCTCTTCAGCATTTCTTGTAGGGCTGATCTACTGGTGATGAAGTCCCTCAGCTTTTGATTATCCGGGAATGTTTTCATCTCCTCATTTTTACCCTTCAGTTGTTTGTGAATTTTCTAAGTCTCTGATGGTTATTGAGTTCTATTTGTATTCCATTGTGGTCACAGAATGTGCTTTGAATAAATTCAATTTGTTTTTTAAATTTATTGAAGCTTATTTTATGTCCCAGCATATGGTCTATTCTGGAGAAAGATCTGTGATCACTATAGAAGAATGTGTGTCCTGGTAATTTGGGATGTAATGTTGTATCTGTGTCTGTTAAATTTCTCTATATCTCTCTCTCCTTTCTTTGTTTCTCTGTCTGTAGGGCTTCCTTTAGTATCTGAAGTAGGTCAGGTCTTTTATTAGCAAAGTCTCTCAGCATTTGTTTGTCTGTGAAAAATTCAAGCTCTCCCTCAAATTTTTTTAAATTTTCATTTTATTGAGATACATACACATACCACACAGTCATAGAAAACAACTTGTACATTCGATTGTTCATAGTTCCATTACCTAGTTGTACATTCATCACCAAAATCAATCCCTGACACCTTCATTACCACACACACGAAAATAACAAGAATAATAATTAAAGTGAAAAAGAGCAATTAAAGTGAAAAAGAACACTGGGTGCCTTTGTCTGTTTCCTTCCTTCCCCCATTTTTCTACTCATCCATCCATAAACTAGACAAAGGGGAGTGTGGTCCTTATGGCTTTCCCAATCCCATTGTCACCCCTCATAATCTACATTTTTATACAATCGTCTTCAAGATTCATGGGTTCTGGGTTGTAGTTTGATAGCTTCAGGTATCTACCACCAGCTACACCAATTCATTAGAAGCTAAAAAAGGGTTGTCTATATTGTGCATAAGAGTGCCCGCCAGAGTGACCTCTCAGCTCCTTTTGGAATCTCTCTGCCACTGAAGCTTATTTCATTTCCTTTCA
>PVKY010015048.1:0-10330 GCA_004027775.1 Bradypus variegatus | reverse complement strand
TTCTCTGGCCTCTGTTATTCAATTCAACTTATTCTAGACCTCTAACTTAGGTTCTATTTAGTTGATCAAAATTTTTCCCCTCTTGTTTTTTTCTGTTTCTTGCTCTGCTCTATGTAGCCTTTTTGTGAATGGGTCTCCTCAGATATGGTCGACCCTAGTCAGATTTTCCCAGTCTAGTGAGGCCCGGGTCTCATTGGGAATGTATGGAGTTTTCAATGTTCGCTGAGATCTCAGCTTTTCCTCCAATTCCAAACTTGCATCTGATGTGTGGCTGGTTACTGGACACCCCGAAAACTCTGTTTCATATAGTTCTTGGGTAGTTGCCAGCTGCTCTGGGCTCCGTCCCCGGCGGCCGCCGTGGCTCCTCTGTGGCGCTCCAGCGGCGCAGGCGGTGCGGGCCTGGCAGCTGCGGCAACCACCCGAAAGCCTTGGGGGCGCTCAGGTGGCGAGCGCCCACTCACCTCTGGTGCCACTGGCTCAGTTCCCGGTGCAGGCGGCGGCGGCGGCTCCTTCACGGGGCTCCAGTGGCGCAGGCCTTAAATGACTTGACTCGGCCTCGAGGCGCGCGCGGGGCCGGTGTGCTTGGGGGCCGGACAGTGGTGGCGGCGGGCAGATGGCGGCGGCATGGCTGTGGCGAGGGCGCGACCGGGGCCTTGTCGCCTATTTCTCCCTTCAGTTTTGCTAGAGTTTGTCTCATGTATTTTGGGCACCATGGTTAGGTGCATAAATATTTATCATTGTTATTTCTTTTTGCTAAATTACTCCTTTTATTAATATATAATATCCTTCTTTGGCTCTTATAAAAGCTTTGCATTTAAAGTCTATTTTGTCCAATATTAATATAGCTACCCCAGCTTTTTTTTTTTTTTGCTACCATTTGCATGGAATTTCTTTTTCCAGCCTTTCACTTTCAACCTGTTTGTATCCTTGGTTCTAAGGTGAGTCTAATATATAGAATATATAGAGTAATCCTACAACTCAACAATAAAAAGACAAACAACCCCATTTAAAAATGGGCAAAAGACTTGAATAGACATTTTTCCAAAGAGGAAATACAAATGGCCAAAAAAGAACATGACGAGAATCTTATCATCACTAGCTATTAGGGAAATACAAATCAAAACCACAAGGAGTTATCATTTCACACCTCCTAGAATGGCTACAATTAAAAAGAAAAAAGACAGAAGTGCAAGTGTTGGAGGGGACATAGAGAAATAGGAACACTCATTCATTGCTGGTGGGGATGTAAAATGGTGCAGTCTCTGTGGAAGACAGTTTGGTAGATCCTCAGGAAGCTGAAAATAGAATTGCCATATGACCTGGCAATCCTGCTACTAGATAATACCCAGAAGAACTGAAAGCAGGAACTTGAACAGATATTTGCTCACTGATGTTCATAGGATGGAAGCAGCCCAAGTGTCCATCAACCGATGAATGGATAAACAAAATGTGGCATATGGATAGTATGGAATATCATCCAGCTGTAAAAAAGAATGAAGTCTTGATGCATGCAATAACATAGATGAACCTTGAAGAGACTACGCTAAGTGAAATAGGCCAGACACAAAAGGAAAATATTGTATGAGCTCACTGATATGACCTAATTATAATAAGCAAATGCATACAATTAGAATCTAGAATTTAGGTTACCAGGGGATAGACTGGGGTAGAGAATGGGGAGCTGATGCTTAATTTGTATGGAATTTCTTTTTCGGTTGATTGTAAAAGTTTGGTAATGGATGGTGGTGATGGTAGAACATTAGTGTGAATGTAATTAACAGCACCGAGTTATGTGTGTGAATGAGGTAGAAAGGGGAAGTATTGGGTCGTGTATATTACTAGAAGGAAACTTAGAGGATGTTCTGGTTTGCTAAAGCTGATGGAAATGCAATAAATCAGAAATGGATTGGCTTTTACAATGGGGTTTTATTTGTTCAAAAATTTACAGGTCTGAGGTCATAGAAATGTCCAAATTAAGGCATCAAGAGGTAGATACCTTCTCGGAGGAAAGGACCAAGATGCAAGTTCTAGCTTGATCACTTCTAAACATTTTAAAAAGTAGTATGCCCCAAGAGAGAGAACTCATGGCCTTACCACCTGGGACTGACCACCTCTCTTTGTTGCCAGTCACAAGGCAACTCTGCCCTTTAGTGATCTTACATCCCTAACTCAGGCAAGATTGTTTTCCAGGAGGTTTACTCCCTTAATTGTAACCCCTTAGCTCTCAAATATGACAGGATAAATGGCAGAGCAGAGAATGGCCAGGGTTGGTTAGTCCTCCTGGACATGTTCCTATTCACTCCTCAGACCAGTCAGGATTTCATGGCCCTCCACCTGTCTCTAGAGCACTGGGACTGACTCTGTTGGCTTTCTGCATCCAGCACCCAGTGATATATCCAGGGCTAGGGATGGGTGAGGCAAGAGCACAGCTCAAAAGTTTTCACCATGATAAATCCCAAGCATGGAGCCTGGACTTATTGCACTCCCACCTGTCATATCCATTCCACACCTGAGCACAACAATCTGTGGAATTTCCATGGTTGGCTGACGGAGGGATGCAGCAGCTCCTGCTATGAGTAGAGGTGTAGATACTATCGAAGGCAGTTTATTATTCATTACCCTAGAGAGAGGGGGTGGTTCTGGGAGTGGGGGGCATAGCCGTGGCCTCCTGAGATGGTCACATCTGCTATTGCCCAGTGGATATCACCTGCATTACAGCATTCATGGTTGCATGAGGTTTGTAGCCTCCTACCTTTTATTTGAGTATGTGATGATCACAGAAGACCCAGAAAAACACCTGACTTCTCACTCGGGATGCTGGGGAGCAGTAGACATAGGAACTAAGGAGAGTCAAGCTCTGTCTCCCCTACTCCCTCACCAAAACCAAGGCAATGAGAAACAAACATGGATTTTCCTATTTTTTTTACCTCCACCCCAAATACTGTAACTATCCTCAGGGAAGTCAATATCGGCCTGCTTGCTTCTCAACTCTATTGAACTTTTTCTCACCCCCACACCCAGCTACCCACGCATGGTCAAACCCCAGACATGCACTGTCCCATATGGTGGCCTTAGCCCCACATGTGGCTACCTGAGCACTTGAAATGCAGCCAGTCCCCATGGAGATGTCCTATGAGTATAAAATACACACCCAATTTCAAAGACAATATTAAAAATGCATGCAGAATATCTTGTTAATAACTTTTATATTGATTACATGTAGAAATGATATTTTGGATGTATTAATTTAACTAAGTATATTGTAATTAATATCACCTGTTTCTTTTGACTTCTCACTGTTGCTCCTAGACAATTTAAAATGGCGTATGTGGTTCACGTTTTATTACTATCCGATGATGCTGTCTTATACCTTTCCAATGCCAATAATTGTCATAGAGTCAAAATCACTCCTGTCTACTGATCACCTCCTCTCCTTTCAGTTACTGTTCAGATGCTATTGACACTACTATCGCCAGTTAGTTGTAATTCCTGTGAAGAACCCTGGAATCAGCTTTTTACTACCTCACTCGTTAGGAGAAAAGAACCCAGGCTCACCAGACAGTTGAGGAAAGCCTTTCCCAGGAAAGACAGAGACACAGTGAAATGAATGGAAAATGAGAATTTGGTGGGGATGGGGTGGGGGTGGGGGAGAAGAGTGCAGGAAGTGGAATAAACCTAAAAACCAAAAGCTTTAAACATGGTAATCGCGTTATTGGCTCCAATTCTTAAGCCTCCCTGTCTCCACACCCTTTTCGGTGAGACTGCAGCTCCTCCACCTCTTGGGCAAAGTACATTTGTCCATCCCTTGAGTTTGGGTTCAGCAACTTGATGTGCTTTGACCTACAGAGAATGAGGCAAAAGAGATGGTGTGGCGGTTCTGAGCCAGGGCCTGAAGAGCCTCAGGCTTTTAGGTTCTCTCCTTGGATCTCTGCCATCACCTGAGAAGGAGGCCGGCCTGCTGGCCCACTGAGGCTGAGGGACGGCTGGATCAGAGCTGCCCAGGGGGGCCCAGCCTAGAGCAGCCAACTCCAACAACCTGCATTAATGCCATAGGCCACTGTGCTGTTGTGTTTGTTACACAGCATCACCGTGCTCATGGTTAACTGAATCAATTAAAAGAACAAAAACTATGGCATCCCTGAAACAAATAAAGGATGCTATAAAAGGAAAAACACACTCCTGAGAATGATGGCTCTTGGATAATAAAAATATGATAGCAGAAAGAAATTTAATAGGAGGATTGAAAGGAAAGAACATAAAATACAAAAAGGTATAAAATAGGGGAGAAGACATAAGAAAATTATACAGTCAATCAAGGTAGTCCAATATCTGACCAATATGAGCTACAGAAAATGAGACTAGAGTAAATGGAGAGGAAAAAATTATCAAAGAAATGATATAATTCCAAACAGTCAAAATCATACAATTCATAATATTTGTCTGTAATAAAATTAGAAATAAAAAGTGAAATGGTGTGCCATGTGGTACATGGGTGTATTAGTTCGTCAAAATTGAGCATTCAAGATTTAGGAGTTTCACTGTTGTAAACTTTACCTCAAAAAAAAAGGTAAACAGAGAATAATATTATATAATGAGTGGTAGAAGGAGAGGGGAGGTATGTATGAAAAAAAAGAATGGCATTTAAAAAACATTTTAAATGCAATTTTATTGAGATATATTCACATAATATACAATCTTTCAAAGTGTACAATCAGTTGTTCATAGTATGAAATGGCATATTTTTGATCTTCTTTCAAGCTGGCTGTTTTTACCCTTTCTTGTTTATTTTGTGTGTGTTTGAAATTGTCCACGTTAAAAAATGTTTTTTAAAAACCACTTTACATATGTTTGAAAATTAAACAGCTAGCCTCTAAATAACTTATGGGTTAGAGGGGAAACCGCAAAGGAAATTTAAAAACTCTTGAATTAAAAGCAAGAGCACCCGGCAAAATGCCTGGGTGTAGCTAACACAGTTCTGTGAAAACAACTTACAATGCTCAGTACATTAATAAAGAAAAAAAGGCTTGAAATCAACGAACTAATCATTAAAGAAAATGGATAAATTTGGAACATAGCAAACTCCAAAGAAAAGGTACAAGGAAGGAGCTAATAAAAACAGAAGTGGAAGCCTGTATAATATGAAACTAACGAAACTCAAAGATTACTACAAAATCAAAGGCTGATTTTGGGGAAAAAATAAAAATACAAAGCACTTGGACACTCTAATATCTGGAATTTCCAGTTAGTTTTGTTTTATTGTTAGGACCCTCATTTGACCCCACTGGCTGAGAAGTTCAGTTGAACTTTGAGTTAAGCAACAAATGAAGGGAAAAATTAGAGAAAATCATAGTAATGGACCCACTCCCCTATCCAATATCGGTCTATACTTTTTCAAAGCCTCTCCTCTGCCTTCCTTCTTGAAAACGGAATCTGAACATACCAGTCAGGCCGGGAGGCAAAGGTGCAAGACCCAAGGGTGGAGAAAGGGGCGTTCACTCTTCCCTGGGGAGGTGGCTGAGCCTCCGGGACACTGGGGCTCTGCATACATGAGGATGGCCACGGGCGGCAGGTGTGGGAATAATCACTGGCATCAGCCCATCTCGGTCCAGAATAGGGGCCACGGGCACAGTGGGGCAAGGAAGACGAGGACCTGCCCTAAAGCCTCCCCCCAGGGGAGGAGCAGACAGCAGAGCCCCTGAATCACTGGGGGCCCTGGCGCTGCAGGAGTCATGGAGACACACAAACCAGGTGAGGCATTTATTGGGATGAAGGAGCCAGTTCCCCATCCCGCAGGCCCTTCAGACTGATAGGATTTCAATATGGAACTGGAGCTGGTTGGAAGCGACTGGGTACTGCAACTGCAAACGGTCCTCCTGGAGGGCGAGGCAGCTCTTCGGGGCCTGGAGTACGCAGACCGTGTTGCATAGGAGGCAGTAATGTTGCTGGCACTGCCACATGCGAACCCAGGACTGCAGCTTGACGGCCGCCTGCTCCTGGATTATGTAACTCTTCAACAGGGCCTGCTTTTGCTTCTGCACCCACCTCTGCCTAAGGGTCCTCCACCAGCACTGAATCATCCAGGCCCTGAGGGCAGCCACCAGCAGGGTTCTACGCACCAGCGTGCCGCGCCACCAGGCCTGGATCTTTCCAGCCGACTCGTTCTTGTTTTCAAGTTGCTGCTTTGCAAGGAGCGCCTGGCCAAGCGAAGGAGAGGACTCACAGTGAATTTTTGGTCAAAAACCACAGTGCCAGTGTCTCTCAACAATCAGCCCTTCCTGGTGGTCCTTGGGACACAGGAGCCCAGGGTGGGGTTTGCCTCTGCTTCTGTCTTGTCCATGCCCTCACCCTCAGAGTGGCAGTGTCCTCATCCGTGAAATGGGAAATGCTTGCCTGGTGGACCTCCCAGGTGCATGGAACCAGAGGAAACACTTTCTGAGCCAGATGGGTGGGAGGGGGCAGGGGACCCCATGAGCGAGCCCCTCTACCCCCCAGCCCTTCCTGCTCTTTCGCTCCACCTGCACTCATGAGGATGGACCTCAGCATTTATGTCCACATCTCACCCCACCTACAGCCTGCGATGCTGACACGTGATGCTCCCTGTGCAGTTGGCCCTCACCTCACATCCTTTGACTTCCACCACAAACCTCTCAGTCTCTCCCCTGTGGTTTTACGTGACCACCTGCTTTCCCACCTTTCCATCTCCTTCCTCACTGTGCCCTACCTTCCACGTGGCCGGTCCCCACCCTGATTCCTCACCTCCCCACCCAACTCCCATATCCATCTCAGCCTACCCAGGATGGGGATGCATTTAGGGGACAGGAGAGCAACACTGAGCCAAACCCTGTGAGACCAAACATGGATCCTTCACCTCCAAGGGCCCAGGGTGAGGGTCAGTGATGTGGGTTCACGCTCCCGGGCTCCACCTACCTTCTTCTGCTTCTCTATCACTATTATTTCTATTTCTGGACCACATGCCTGCAATCAGAATGTAGGGGAGAGCATGGGTACAGACTAGCCTCTGTGCCAAGTCCCCACAGCCCAGCTCCCCATTCTTTCCCAAGGTCCTGTGAAGTCAGCTTGCTGCCTTCTGCCAAGGGGCTAATGCCCACCCCAAGGGGTGGTTCTGACTGAGCCTTACACAGCAGTTATTGCCCATGGTTTGGGGACAGTGGTTCAGGTGTTCATAGCCCCTTTGGTTGCTGGTCCCCTTTGACCCTGGGAGGGGCAGGAGGGTGGAGGAGGAGCCAACCATGATGTCACAAGGGCAGCTATGACCAGGGGCTGGGTTGCTTCTCCAGGCTTGAAGCTGGTGTGTAAGGAGGAAACCCCCGCCCATTTCCCTCCTGCCACCGGGGGCCCGAGTCCTCTGGGGAACCTCAGCCCTGGGGTGTGTGTCCTGTGCAAGGATGCTTTCTGGCCTTCCTACCCCCAGGACCTTCTGGTCATCAGCCACTGGGGAAAGCAGGCCCCACAGTGCCAGGAGACTCATGGGCCTTCCCACGGTGCTGGCTCAGCAGCTCCCATGCTCTCCTGCCTCCTTTGCTGTGGCTCCCTTCTGCGGGGAGTGGGAAGCCCTTCTTTTAAAGGGGCTGAGGAAGGGTCAGAATGGAGGAACCTCAGCCAATCACTACTTCCTCCCTCCTGGCCCAGTAACCCCCATCCTTCTGTGGCCGTTTGCTGGCCTGTAGCTTGCAAATCCATGCTCCGTAAGACAAAATAACCCTCCCTGTATCAGAAACTCAGTGGGCCAGAGGCATTTTCCCAACCTGGATAGCGTGTGAGCTTGTGCCTCCTCCCCTCTGTAGACTCCTTTGGGGGTGGCAGGGGCCACCTGACTTCTGGGGCACAGGGGAGCCGGTAGGACAAGAATGGGGTGGGGTGGGGAATTTGGAAGACAGCACCTAACAGTGAGCAGAGGTTGGGTCCTTGCCTGCAAGTTGGCCAGGAGCTCTGGGGACTTGGGTGAACTGCCAGGGGTTTCTGGGATTAGGTGTGCCCTAAACAAGACTAAATGCAAAGGGGCGATCACTGGTAGGCAGGGGTGTCCCAGCTCCCATGGGCCAGAAGCTGTGCAACCTGCTTCCCTCTCCCTTTCCCTGCTGCCATGTCTCCCACTTACACTTCTGTCTTCTCTTTCTTTCTCTTTCCCTTAGGGTCCTGGGCACCAGGCTGAAAATGGCTCCCCAATCCCTGGCTGCTACCATGTCCCAGCTCTAGCACCACCTGCCAGACGGACCAGCATTACTGAGGCCACGCCCCAGGAGGAGTGGGCTCTGGCTGGCCCACGATAGGTCTGGCTTGTAAGGTGTCAAGGGAGTAGCCTGGTGGTGGGTTCAGGGGATGGGGGTGCAGCTCTAAAGAAGCTGGGCTGTGGGCAACATGCACCCGAACGGTGACTGCTATTTTCTGCTGCTGGGCCACCTGCGTCAGCACACGGTCCTCACCCTGTGGTCCTGTATTCAATCATGGAAGCTCCCAACCCTTGCTCTTAGGGAGACTCTCCACATCAGCCGCACCGCTTCCAGACAGGCAAGATGGCTCCCCACTTCCAGATTCCCTATCTCCAGGCAATGCCCTTTCATCCGCTAGATCCCCTGTAACGGGGCCCAAGGGTAACTCCTTGGCACCTTGTAGCATTTTACTGCCTTTAACATGCCTGAAGCACGAGGGGTGGGAATGCAGGACCACTGGCAGGAGACACCTGTTCAGAAAAGGGGACAATGCAGGATGGGGGCAGAACCAGGTCATGGTCCCAAGCACACAAGGGGTGACCACCAGGACCTGTGGGTCTCACGTCATGGGGGATGCAGAAGGGGCAGGATAGAACCAGTGATGTCAGTGGCACTAGGCACAGGGGCCTATACCCCCAAGGGCTGGGACAGGAGCAGCAGGGGTCTTCTAGGACTTTTTCTTTGTGCCTTTGTGGGTTTGGATTTAGTTATGTCCATTTATACATGTCCAAATTTTAAAGACTTGGTATTCCAGGCTTGTTTCAAAAACCAGCAGTCTCTGGCAGCCCCCACTGTCACTTCCCACCTCATATCCCAGCCATGTTCACACCATTTAAAGGACTCTATGGAGCATTCTTTCCATTCTCTGGGTAGTGTCTTGTTTCCCCGCTGCTAAAACAAGTGCCACACAATGGATTGGTTTAAACAAGGGGAATTTATTGGCTCACACTTTTGAGGCTAGACAAGTCCAAAATTGAGGCATCAGCAAGGCAATGCTTTTTCCCCAGACTGTGGTGTTCTGGGGCTGCTTACTGGCGATCCTTGGTCCTTGGCTTTTCTGTCACATGGCGATGCAATGGCAAAGCCTTCCCTTTCTCCTCTGGGTTCCATTGACTTCCACCTTCTCCCTGTAGCTTTCTTTCTGTGGCCTTCTATGTAAGGCCTCCAGTAATAGGATCAACACCCAACCTGACTCAGTTATCCACACCTTAACTAAAAATAACATCTTCAGAAGGTTGCAATGGGTCACACCCGCAGGAGTGGATTAAGACTAAGGACGTGTGTTTTCTGGGGTATATGACACAATCTACCACAGGAGCGAGCTGGTGTGACCTTCTCCTGAGGCTTCCATTGCTGGGCCACAGAGAACAATCTCCCACGGTGGAGGACGGCAATTGAGCCTCTGCCCTGCCTCTATCAAGCCCACTTCTCCACCCCTCTGATTCCCAATGTGCTTATTTGTAATTGAGGTGAGACTGTGCATAGCGCTCACATCATCGTGCCTATGGGAGTGCTACCGAGAGCACTCCAGAGCACACGCCGGTTTCCTTCTCTTTCCTGCACAACTTTGTAAAAGCACTTTTACTGTGAAAGTGTTTGAACAATGCTGAATTTGACACACCAGATAATGACCCCATATGTGTGCAAGACCCATCCTTCTGTCCTTTTCTCAATATGCTTCCAGTAACCCCTTTTTTGGGGTTAGATAAGAATGTAATGTTTACATTATTGTGATCATATGCACATTGTTCATGGCTCAGCAACATATGGTAGGATTGCACTTCCTATCATGAACTTCTTGTTTGTGTTTCCTGCAGCTAAGGATTGCCGCGTTTTCTGCTAATTCATCCCCCACATTTTCAACAAAACTCAGGTAATCAGTTTCAGTTTTTTCTTGAGCCGTGCATCTTTCCCTCCGATCTGGACTAGCTGTTCTCTCATCAATCCAAAGCACCCCTTCACCCTCCCCCCAGAATTTTCTCCCTGTCTCTCCTGTAATGACTCCCCTCTTACTGCTTTCATGGTATCCATCAGGGTTTAGTCAGGGAAGCAGAGCTACTATGGGTTTACAGGGTAAAGACTTCATGATGGGAGCATCT
>PVKY010015047.1:0-10322 GCA_004027775.1 Bradypus variegatus | reverse complement strand
CCCCCCCTTACCCAACTCCTGCCTTTTTCTTATTTTTAAAATTTTTTTCTTTCTTTTTTTAAATTCACTTTTATTGAGGTATATTCACACACCATACAGTCATCCAAAGTGTGCGATCGGCTGCTCACTGCAACATCACAGTTGTGCATTCATCACCCCAATCTATTTTTTGAACATTTTCCTTGTACCAGAAAAAGTGAAAATAAGAATAAAAACTAAAAGTAAAAAAAACACACCCAAATCATCCCCCCTCATCCCACCCTATTTTTCATGTAGTTTTTGTCCCCATTTTTCTACTCATCCACCATACACTGGATAAAGGGAGTGCGATCCACAGGGTTTTCACAATCACACTGTCACCCTTTGTAAGCTACATCGTTATACAGTCGTCTTCAAGAGTCAAGGCTACCAGTTTGGAGTTTGGTGGTTTCAGGTATTTACTTCTAGCCATTGCAATACATTAAAACCTAAAATGTATTACTTATGTAAGACATAAGAATGCCCACCAGAGTGACTTCTCGACTGTATTTGGAATCTCTCAGCCACTGAAGCTTTATTTCATTTCATTTTGCATCCCCCTTTTGGTCAAGAAGATGTTCTTAATCCCACAATTCCGGGGCCAGATTCATCCCCGGGAGTCATATCCTGCATTGCCAGGGAGATTTACACCCCTGGGAGTTGGGTCCCACATAGGGGGAGGGCAGTGAGCTCCCCCTCTCAGTGGGCTGCCTGGTTTTTTATTTTTTAGGGTCTTTCTGGTTGTAAGTTTCCCAGAGCCCCTTTGTCACCCCCACCCTCTCCCTTGTGGTGACATCAGTGTGCCCTCAGCCACCCCTACCCCAGGCCCTTTCTCCTCCAGGTCTCCGGCCAACACCCCCTCCTCCAGGAAGCCCCTCTGACTCTCCCACTGTGCCTCAGTTTCTCTGCTGCTAAAACAGATGCCACACAATGGGTTGGCTACAACAGGAATTTACTGGCTCACAGTTTTCAGCCTAGGAGGGTTCAAAATCGAGGCCTCAGCCCAGCGACGCCTTCTCCCAAAGACCATGGCGTTCTGGGGCTGGCTGCCAGCCATCCTTTGTGCTTGGCTTCTCCGTCACGTGGTTAACACAATGTGGTGGCATCTCCTTCTTTCTCTTCCAAGTTTCATTGGCTTCCGGCTTCCAGCTGCTCCCTGTGGCTTTCTCTTCATAAAGCCTCCAGAACTACTGGGTGAAGGCCCAGCCTCATGGGGTAGGCCCCACTCAGCTAAAAATGCCATCTTCACCCAGGGTTCCTGCCCACAGCAGTGGGTTGAGATTAAGAACATGTTTTTCTAGGAACACATAATCCAACCCACCACACATGGCTTTCCAGCTAGACATTCATTTGATTGTCTGAAACCTGTTGTAATCCCCACTCTATCGTCACCAGCGTGTGACCTCCGACAGTCCCACCGCCTCTTCCAACCTCAGCGGAACCTCTGGAAAACGGGAGATGGAGTCACCCTGAGGTTTAAATCAGAGGCCACTTACCCGCAGGCCTGCCCTCCTCTCACCACTCGCTCCTCTCTGGGTGATTTGCTGGCCTCACCTCATTCCGACGTTCCCATTTCACAGAAGTGGAAACTGAGGCTCCGAGAGGGGCCGACGCCCACCCATCCACATGCAGGATGCGCCGGAGGACTCCGACCACCACGGCCATCGACCGGCTGCTGCAGCCTCCGTGGCGGCCCCGGCTAATTTACATGGGGCGAGAGAGCGGTAATTAAGTCTGTTTAAGGGGAAGTTAACTTTTATGCCTTGACCGCCTGCTTCAAGCCATGTCAGTGGCCGCGAATTTCCCACAGATGTGGGGGGGACGCTGGCCGAGGGACAGAGGGTATCCTGTGTGAAATGGGGCCGGATACCCCTCCCCAAGACCCTTGGGCCTGGCCACCAAGTGTGAGGGTGAAGATGGGTACACAGTAGGCGCTCAATCAGTGCTCACTGAGGCCCGGGTTCCCCATGTGGAGCGGCCATGCTGCAGGGCCGGTAGGAGCGCGTCCCTCCCCCGCCTGGTGCGCTCCGTGGCTCCCCAGTGCCCTCCCAGCCAAGCTCGAACCCTTAGCAGGCCCCAGATCGGGGGCTTCTGCCTGACGCTGCCCATCCACCCCACCCAGCCTTTGCACAGCGGGTCTCACAGCTGGGGGTGCTGTGTCCACCCCATCTTCACACACCTGGGGGACCCCACGGCCAGGCCAAGGCTGAGGATTCTCCGAGGCTCTGGGGTCCCCCACTGTGGGACTGGTGCACAGAAAGGTGCATTTGGTTCTGAATGAATGAATGAACAAATGAACACCCAACGTGATTCTCGGAATGACTGTGTGCTGAGGATATTATTGTTATTACTACTATTTTTATCTTATCCTCAGGGTCTGCTGGGCTAGCCTGCTAACCTCGCTGAGCCTGTGACCTCATTGGAGGCTGGACCAGAGCCAGGACAAGGGACAGCAGCCATGAGGGCCGGGAGAGCCGCTGGCAGGGTGAGGGCAGGGCGGAGGGGTCTGTGTGTGCAGAGGCTTTTTGGGGGGTGAATGGGGCCCCATGGGGTAGGACAGGCGGCTCATTCTCTGTGGGCCCCAGTATATGACCCAGTGGGCTCTGGGGAGCCCTGGCAGGCTCTAGAGCAGGAGAGGGCTGTGGTTAGATGGGCGGGTTGGGGAGGAGCTGGAAGAGGTGAGACGGAGAACAGGAGCCCCAATTGGGAGCCAGAGTTTGAATCCTGAGTTTGACATTTACTCTTGGTGAAAACTTGGCACAAACCTCTCTGTGCCTCAGTTTCCCCTTTTGTGAACCGGGGATAAGGAGCACGTCGATGACAGTGACCGTGAGTACAAAGGAGGGCTCATCTTGCCAAGACCCTTCGGAAAACGTCAGCTGTTACTCTGACGTTTGTCCCTCGTCCGGAATACACGCACCCCTAAATCCCCAGATCCCAGAATCTCAGCCACTGACCGTGGGATGAGGGTTGCTGGCAGGTGCACTCAGGGTGCCAAAAATCTCTGCTAGAGCCTGGGGGTTTCTGTTCTTTCCACATCTTGCTTCCCATCCCTGCAATTTCTGTGTTTTGTTGACATTTCAGTGCAGATTTCAGTAAGTTACTTATTTCTAGTTTTTGGTTTGGTTTGTTTGAGTTGCAGAAGGCGGAGGACAGTCGAGGGAAACTTTGGGGAGTTTATTTTCTGCTCCCAAACTGCAGCCACAGTTCTCAGCCTGGGGCCCCCGAAAGCAGAGCCCAGGCCCAAGGCTCCGTGGTGAGGGTTGGCCGCAGCTGTGTCCCAGGGGTGTGGGCCACAGGGGGTGGCATTTACCAAGCGTCCCCCATGCTCCGCGACACCATCTCCCCCTTCACCGAGGAGAGCCTGGCAGGGAAGACAGACAATAAACGGCCGGCAAATAAATCGCCAAGACAATTTTAGGAGCAGTCAGCTCTTCGAGGGAAATAAAACGGCGTCACGGGTGATAGAGACGTGATGGGGGCTCCTCCCTGGGGATGCGACCGTGAAGCTGAAGGAACCAAGGGGAGGAGGGAGGGCTGCTCCGGGCTGAGGGGACCCTGGGACGGGAATGAGACTGGAAGTTTCGTGGAATAGAACCAGCTAGAACACAGGTGCAATAGAAAGGGAAGGCCAGGTTCTGCCAGAGAGAATGACAGGAAACAGAACGGCGGGGTTTGGATTTTATCCTGAGGGCACTAGGGAGCCATGGGCGGTGTTTGAGCAGGGGAGGGACCTGATCTGATTTGGGTTCTTAAACGTTCCCCTGGGTGAATCCTCCAGGGAGGAAGCCGGGGTGGGTGCACCAGGCAGGGCAGCCTGGACAAGGCCGACGTTTTAGCAGGGGCAGCAGGACGTGAAGGGTTGAGAGGGTCTGAGTTCTGTCCACCCTCCCCGTCCACCTCAGCAGGGTGTTGGCATAACCCCAGCCTCCTGTGTCAGTCCCTTGGGATGTCAGCCCCTGGGGCCCTGGAGCCCCGAGAGCCATAACGGGGGGCTCACCCCACATCCCCTGCCCCCCACCACCCACTGGCCTCCCCTCTCAGGCAGCATCTTCATTACAGAACCGAGTTGTTTAAATAAATGAATTAATATTGACAAAGCATCAGCGACCAAATAAATGATGAGTTAAGGCGCATATACATCACGCCGCGGGGACGCTGGGAGCCCTTAATTACTGCTGTGGAAGGGCAGTAGGGCTGCAGCCACCACCCTACGCCCCTCGGACCCCAGGCCCCTTCCCAGCCGCCCCCTGGGTCTTGGCCCCCCCCCATCTCTGCCCTGGCTCAGGCCCTACCCCGCCTGCCCCTGACAGCTCCTGCCTCCCAGCAACCCGAGGGGCTGGTTAAAACCAAGACTCAGTTTCTGCCCTTCCCTTACTCTAAAGCCTCCCATGGCTCCCTAGTTCCCCCAGGAGAAAAACCCCAGTCCTCGCCAGGATCTGCCTTCCCCCCTGCAGCCTCACCTTGCCCACCTCCTCTCCAGCTTCAGGAGCCTCCTGGCTCCTCGTCCCATGCCCTGGAGCCCACTGCAGGGCCTTTGCACAAGCCGGTCCTTCTGCCAGGCTTGCTGTCTCTTCTTGGAGCCCAGGCAAATCCTGCTCCAGGGGACCCCAGGCCCTGTCAGGTCCCGGGGGGCTGCCCTCTGCATTTGCCCTCTTCCCCTCTAGCCACAGAGCTGGGCACAGATTTGCCAAGCCTGTGAGGTCACAGCCAGGCCAGAGGGTGGCCTGGGGCTGGGGGTCCCTAAGGGGGCTGGTGGGATGTGGGTGGCCCCTTGTGGCTGTGATAAGCCACTTTTAGGGTCTGTGTCCTGCTCCCCTGGCCCCTCCAGCCCTAGGGTCTGTGTTGGGGTGATGCTGTCCAGAGAGGGCTGCAGCCCAGCCCAGGCCACACAGCAAGAGGCATGTGGAGGGGAGGGGAGTGGGGACAGGGGGTCAGAGCGACAAAGAAAGAGACCGAGAGAGACCGAGGTTGCCACAGGCTGGGGAGGGGTGTGGGGGAGTCTGGCAGGGGCACCCCAGGTTTGGCCCACAGAGGAGGGACATCCCCCCAAAGAAGGAAGAACGGCCTCAGATCCCCTGTGGTGGGGGTGGCTGTGGGTGACCCTCCCCAGACCCCCTCCATGGGTCTCAATTCTGGGGGCCTCCCAGCAGTCAATCCTGTCCCCTGGTGAAGTGGGACAAGGCTGTACTGGGTGGTTGTGGCCAAACCGGCCTAATTGTCACCTTTCCCCTGGAGCCTGGAGGGTGAGTCTGGCCTCCTGTGTCCTCATCCCAGCTCCACAAGAACCCCGAGCCCTCCCCAGCTCCGTGCCTCAGTTTACCCTAGTTCAGAGCCTCAGAAATACACATCCAGGCCCCTTTCCTAGGAGGCGATTGGAGGGTCAGACCCAAATGGATCTGGGTTTAGAATCTCGGCTTCTCGGCTCTGTGGCCTCAGACAAGTCCTTCCTCCCCACATGCCTCAGTTTCTCTCTGTAAAATAGGTGAATCCTATGCCCTGCCTCACAGGACTACTGGGAAGATGAAGGTAGTGGCTGGAGCATACAGCTGGTGCTCCATAAATGTTAGGAATGATTGAAAGATAGAAGGCTCATGGGGGAGATGAAGATGGATGCCTAGTCTGAATGATTTGGATTTAACTTACTACTATTTCCATTATTGCTAAATAATATTGTTTAGTCAATCAACAAACGTTCACTGTGGGAGCATTTGGGACTGATCAGCTGCGAGGCATCTGGGCGACTGTGGGTGGGTGAGGCCCAGATCACGGGCTGTGCACACAGTAGGTGCTCAATGAATGCCCACTGCATTTGGGCACAGCCCCTGAGGGAGGGGGAGGGGAGCTGGGCCTGCATGCTGCCCGGCTGTCCCCTGTTCTTTTGGGAGACCCCATGGCTAATGAAGCTTTCTCCGGAGGCCTAGGAAATCAGCAGAGAAGGGGGCACCCTCCACAGCGCCCCCACCTGTCCAGTGGTCCCTCACGGGCCACCTCCTCAGCCCACACTCAGGTAAATCTGGCTTCAGCCCTGGCGCCAAGGTCAGGCCCTCCCGGAAGCTTTAGAAGGCGCAGAGGGGCTGGGGGCTGGGGGTAGAGTGGGTCTACCCCCCACCCAAGCCCTTCCCTTCCCTCTCTAGGTGACCCCACTGGGGGAGATCCCCCCACACTCAGGAACAAGTCTGGAACCTGCCTGTCCTGGCTCAGCCATGCGAGCTCCTGCCTCAGTTTCCCCATCTGCATACTAGGATCAGAGCCTCCTCTGTACCCTAGAACTGCAAGGAGGACGGGAGACCCGGCACGTGGCACAGCGGAGAGCCCCAGCTTTCATGACGCACCCTGTATACAGCAGGTGCTCGATGAATGCTGCCAGATAAGTGCATCTTCCTTCTCTGTGACCCCAGAGAAAGGCACGCCCTGCGGTGCACCTCAGTCTCCACACCCACGAAATGGGGACACTGATTATCCAGCTCCAGACCCCAGGAACGGCCCCAGAGCCCCGCGGGGGGCCCTTTACTAGAAGCAGCACATCCCCCCAGACCACTAATCACCTTTCCAAGGCTGTGATCAGTTGAGCACTGCTCCCTTAAAGGGTCAGCAGCCCCACCCAAGCTGCGGTGGGGGTAGTGGGGAGCCCCATCGCCCGGCCCCAGACCCCCACTTTCAGCTGTGCACCCCAGGCCTGGAGCCTGACCTCTCTGGGCATGGGTACCCACACCGGAAAAGGGGCCCCCAGAGGCCACATGCAGACACCCCGCCCCCCGCCATCGGTGTCTCCTCCCTGGCCCACTTCCCAGGTGGAGAAACTGAGGTGCAGAAAGAGCAGGGAGCAGCAGAACCCCACTCTATCCAGCCCAGCTTCCTGCCCAGCCCCAAGGTCACCCCAAACCCCTTCCAGCCTCAACCCCTCGTGGTCCAAGTCAATGTTCTCCCAGGGCCCACCCCTGCTGTGGAGCTGCCCCAAAAGCTGCACCCCTGAGGACACCTCCAGAAAGCCCGTTTGCTCCTGGCTGCGCTTGTGGGGTCCTTCCCCAGCCAGAGGCTACCAAAGGGGAAAGCTGAAGCCCCCCACCTGCTTCCTGCCTGTCCCTGGTGCTGGAAGGACAGGAAACTCAGAGAGACAGGGATGGAGCCTTCCAGAAGCTGCGATGGTGGACGCTTCTAGGACTAACAGTGGGCTCTTCGGGAGCAGGAATGCTGGAGCCTTCCAGAAGCAGGAGTGATGGGCCTTTTGTCCGGCCTGCTGAGCCCGCTGCCCCAGGTGCTGTCTGGCAGGCCACCTCAGGCCCATGGCTTCTCCTGGGTCTTGTCCTCTCCACTGTAGAGGGGATGAGAGAAGCACATTGCCCCCGTCTCCCTGTCCCCCTGTCTCCTGTCCTCCTGGTCGGCTGGAGCACTGCGCCTCACCCATGGTGAATACTCCAAAGAATGGAGCACCTTGGGGAAACTGAGGCCCAGGAAGTGTCTTGCCACTGGTGCGTGCCCAGGTCACACAGCCTGGGGATCTCCTGACCTCTGACCCTGTTGACCCCACCCCCAGAACCCCAGGCCTGACTCCACTTCCTCCTTGCCATCCGGGGCCAGGGTCGGGGCTGCAGGGGTGAGAACAGATCGATCGGGCAGCTGACCCCAAGGCCTCTGTTGCCAAGGAGATGGCCCATAGGGGCTAAGGCAAAGGGGTGGCCGGGGTCAGGGGGCGAGAGAGGGAGAGGGAGGGAGGGAGGCAGCTGCCAGCGGGGGCCACAGTCCACACTGTTCCTGGCCGTTTGTCATCTCTGCAGATTCCCGGGCTGACAGCTGCCTGGGTGGGGCCGGGGAACCAGCATTCACCCATCCCTGGAGTTCTGCCCTCCACACACCCTTGCTAGGCTCCTTTCTGCACATTTGGCCTGAAGCCCCCTGAGGTGGCACAGCAGGGCCAGGAGGGGGTAGCAGCTGGCACACTGTCTAACTCTCCTTGTTGGCCTCTTATCCATTCACCCCCAGGATACCTGGGAAGGCTTCATACAAGAGGGGCCAATGGCATAGGGTTCCAAAGGATGAATAGGAGTTTGCCGGGTGGGGAATAAACAGTGAGGAGGAGGGAGGCAGCCCCTTTGGCTGACCCCACAAGTGGGGAGGAAGGAGGAGGGGGATGCCAGGGCAGGCCTCTGCTTCTCAGGCCCCATGGTGGTGGAACCTCTGCCCAGGGGCTGGCTGCCCGCAGCTGGGCAGGCGGCTGGTTGTCCATGCACAGCATGTACTTTCCATATCCATGGGGGCCGCAAGTCGGGGCTCTGGGCTGTGTGAGGTGGCCACCATGTGCCCGGACCTGGGAGGGTTTGGCCTGGGAGGGTTTGGCTCCGGGAATGACATTGTGCCTGGTGGGCTCTGGGGGGTAGTGTGTGTGGGGGAATGGAGGCCAGGGGGCAGGGTGGGGGGCTGGGGTTGGGGGCAGGATGGGGTCATGGCCTGGAAGAGTCGGCTGCAGAGAGAATGGGCTCAGGTGGATGGGAGACAGGGTGTGAGCTGGTGGGGAGGCACTGGGGACCTGAGTATGAGCACATGCATGCTTGCACAAATACACGTGGATGGCCCTGAGCACGTGAGTGGAGCCAAGCACGTGTGAACATACATGAATGTGCCAGAACACAATGGGCACGGGCATGTGCGTGAACATGCGTGGCACACGTGTCTGCCCCACCACACAGCAACATGTGTGCATACACCTGGCACACGTGTTTACCTGTTGCACACGAATGCACATGTGGACATGCCGGGCATGTGTGGTTGTGCTGCCATTGCACACAAGCATACGTGCACACATGCAAACATGCCTGGCACGTCCCAATAAAACTTGCCTGAGGATGTGGAGGCACACATGTGAGGGGACACGTGTGTACTGTGAACGTGGCTGAGCATATGTGAACACCAGAGCACACAGGGGAACGTCTCTGTGTGACCATGTCTGAGCACACAAGTGTGCCCTTCGCACACATACGAGGATGTGTGCCGCCGGGCCCATGCATGCACATGTGAACAGGCACAAACGTGCCGGAACACGCGGTACCCCCCCTGAACATGCTAGCGCACACGCACACATGGAGGCTTGGCTGAGCACACGTGAACACTCTGAGGGCACTGTACACGTGCGTCATGGAGCCGTGCGTCGTGGCGCATGCGTCCGCCTGATGAACACTCTAGTGCACGTGTGGACACGCGTGTAAGGGCGAACATGCCGGCACACACACGCGTGTTGTCGCGTGCACGTGCGTGGACCTGCCGGCGTGCACCTGAGCACACGCGGACGTGGACGCATGGCCGAGTGTGCCTGCAGGAAGGGCAGCTCAGGCAGACGCCTCCGGGAACCCGTGCACGAGCGTCGCAGCACGCAGGAACCCGCCGGGGCCCACGCGGGCGTGCGTATCCACGGTGGGCGGGCCCGGGCGGAGCGGCAGGTGTGAGCCCGGCCGCCCGCGCACGCGCACACGCGGAGACCCGGAGAAGCGCGCGCAGCCGCAGCGGCCGGCCCGGGTTCCTTGGCCCCGCGCGCCCCCTGCTGGACGCGGCCGGCGGAGCCCGGCGACGGCGAGATCCCGACGGGAGGGCGAGGGCGGGGCGGGGTCCTCGCGCACAACTGGGAACGAACCCCAAGACCAGGGAGACCCCCAGCTCAGTCCCCTGCGGCCACTGGGACGGGAGGGTCTGCGGTGGAGCCCACGTGACCCTGAGCCCCGGTGTCACCCTCGGTGCCTCAGTTTCCCCCGCTGCACAATGGAGGTGACGGGACTGAGCCGTCCCGTCCTCCCAGACCGCTGCGTGGTGACACCGAGAAGGGGCCAGCCACCGGGAAGCGCTCAGCAGGCAGAGGGAACAGCAGGTGCGAGCGCCAAGAGGAGGGCAGGGTAGAGCCAGGAGGTGGGGGAGGAGGGGAGGGGGCTGCTGAGGGGCTCCCGTTTCTGACCTTAACGTGGAAGGGTGGGATTCAGGGTCTACCAGGAGGAAACCAAAGGTTTTAAGACAGATTGTGATCCTAAAGTCTCAACTTTCCTAATGTGGGATTCTCAGGCCAGAGGCCACCTGTAGAAAATTCCAGAATCCTGCTCCCCCTGGCTGATGCCCCAAGGAGCGGGACCCCCAAAGATCTCCCCTCAGCCCCGCCCCCAAGTCCTATCTCACCCCTCAGCAATTCCGGAGCTCCTATGCATTTAAAATAATGCAGCGAAATTAGCAGCTCTGCCATCATTAATATGCAAAAATGCAAATCAGGAGGTGATTAAGCCGCAGCCCCTGGAGGATATTTCAGCGGTGACGGATTCTATTGTCAA
>PVKY010015046.1:0-10329 GCA_004027775.1 Bradypus variegatus | reverse complement strand
GGGGGTTCCCAGAGGTCCCCCGGGGCAGGGCGGGCGTCTCGCCCACCAGAGCTGGGCTTCCGGTCTCGCCTGTGGCCACGCAGACAAGTCAAGCCCCAGGAGAAGTCGCCCTCCCGAGAGATGGCCCCGAAGGACAGACCTGCAGGCACCAGGGGAGGGGCCCTGAGCGCTGAGCTCCAGTCCCGCCTGGCGTGTAGCTGACCCTAAGTTAGAGGACCATGGGCTGGGGTGGGGCTGGGGGCGAATGTCCTGGTCCTGGCCACCTGTGGGCTGGAGTCAGTGAGCAGCCCTCGGACATCAGGGGTCGCTATGCCCGGAGCACCCTAGTCCCAGAACCCAGCAAGACACGGGGACGCCAGCCCCAGGCAGCCCGGCCCATTTCTCTGGGGGTCCCGCCAGCACCATCCCACAGACAAGGAAGCCACACGGAAGTCAGCAGAGACCCTGCCTCCGAGCAGCTCCTGGGGTCATGAGGCAGCTGGGCAGCGCCTGAGGACTGGCATGGGCTCCTCACACCCGAGGGTGCAGACGCCCAGCCTCTCCAGTGCCCACCGGCTCCTGCCCCCAGCCCCCGGGCTGCAGATCTCCAGGCATCCTGCGATCTGGGACGGGGACACACGTGAGAACCTCGAGGCAGTGGGAGGCATGGGTGGGGCCCGACTGTGCCCCAACCTTGGTCCCGGAGACACCAGCACAGCCAGGTCCTGGGGCACAGCGCCCTGTCTGGGGTTCAGGGGACTCAGACAGAGCCCACTGGGCCGGGACACAGAACTGGGTGAACAGCCTTTCAAAAAAAGAGGCACAAGTCGAGACCACGATGAGATGCCAGGGCACACCTGCTAAAACAGCCAGCATGAAAATAGAACACCCACCACCCACGGGAGCTCGGAGACGCTGTGTCACCCACATGTGACTGGCGGGCGTGTGGAACGGTGCAGCTCCTGTGGAAACGATTGGGCAGCTTCTCACGAAACGACACATGCCACCACCAGAACCCAGGACTGCGCCAGAGACACGGAGACCTCGGTTCACTCAGAAACCTGCTCGCGGATGTTTAGATCAGCTTTATCCAGAAAAGCAAAGATCTGGAAACAACGCGATGCCCTTCAGCAGGTGACCGGCCAGATGCGCGTGGCATACAACCCAGTGACGGGAGGGCGCGGACGACTGATGTGCAACCCCGGGCGGCTCCCCAGGATCCCGCAGAGTGACGACGCCCACGCCCAAAGGCCCCGGGACAGCCCTGCGGCAGAGGGGCGGCCGGGAGGGGCAGAGGGGCCTTGGGGGTCCGGACTGGTTCTGGATTTTGCTGGTGACACTTCCTCACGCTCGAGGCACGTCACCGAGAGCTGTGCAGACGTGCAACGAGCCTGTGAAGATGGGGAGACCCAGCCTCAGCGCGCATCAGCTCTGGTTCTGCCCGTGCCGCAGCCCCGAGGAAGCTGCCGGAAGGGACACACCTTCTATCTCGTAGCTTCCCACGAGTCCATAATTATCTCAACATAGAGTAAAAAAATGATGAACGTCTTTGATTATGTTGAAAGCCTGTGCTTTTTTGTTCGAAGATTTTTCCTTTTCTCAAATACATATACATACTTGTTTCACTTTAAAAAGTAAAAAGCTGACTAATGACCAGGGAATAAATCCAAATCAAAGCCGCGTTGGAAATATGAGCTTTCTTCTAGAAAGATGTTGGCACACACCCAAACAACAAGAATAAAAGCTTCTGGAAATATTTCATCTACGCGGCCTCACATTTTTTACCTGGGCCGTGTCTGCTCCTGTGAGAAATATCCAGCCGTGAGGTCTGCTCCATGTATCAAAGGCGTTAAAATAACTTTCTGAATTATGTCCCGGCAACATAACAAATCACATTATCAATTAGCTTCTATAACAGAAGTGGCATTCTGTAATATATTCAAGCGTGGAAAAATTGCTGCGGTGAAATTTATGTAACCCTAAAAACTGTAGGGAGGAAAAAAGATCACTTGGAATTTATTGGTAGTAAAAGGAGAGAGAATGGAATCCGAATGGCCGACAGCTTCCAAGAGGCCGCCCTGATGTGGCATCTCCCGGCCCCCAGGGAAGGGACGCTGAGTCCCCGGTGCCGGACGTGCCAGCCCTCAGACCTCCCGACGGGTGTGTGTGCCCGGCTCTGGGCTGGGCGGTCCCCGTGGCCTGGCCCAGTGGCTCCCTGTGCCCGGGGCTGACCCTCCCAGCCCCCGATGGCCCGTGAGCTGGGGACAGGGCTCCTCCCCTCCCCGCCCGGGTCCGGCGGGGGCCCCAGGCCATGGAGGCCGCCTTGCCCCTCACCTGCAGCCCACTCCCACCGCGTCTGTTCTTGGTCACCAGTCACCTTTTAAATGTCAGGTTCTTAACATATGTCTTGGAAATCAGGATTTCAACATCTTAGGTAACAGTACGTTTAACAAAGGAAGTTTGGAAAATAGAGAAAGGAGGAAAAAAACCCACTTACTCCTAAGCCCCACCAAAAGCCAGCGGGTGCTGTTCGGACACATTTCTTCCTCTTGCGGTCTCACACAGCCAGCTTGTGCTGGGTCAATAACTTTCCTGTGTTTTCACTTAACATGGTAAAAGATTTTGCATTACAGGATTTTAAAATTGTAATCTTTGCTTGTAGCAGCCTTTACGCTCAAAATAAGCTGCCTTCAAATGCAGCAGGCCCTATGAGGCGCGTGGGGATTCTCTTTTCCAGGTGAGCCTTCGACCTTGAGATTTTCAACCCATGGGCCGCGAGGGGTGGTGGGACTCCCTGCCCATAGCTGAGCTGGGCATGGCGGTGGCTGGGTGCTGGGCCCCTCCGTGGGGTCTCAGTGCTCCCCCAGGCCCAGGGGCGAGTGGAGGGTGCAGCAGAGCTGGGGGGCCTGGGCACGCAGCTGAGTGGCACCCTGTCTGCTCCCACAAACCTACCCACCCAGGTCAGAGCAGGACTCACCGCCGAGGGCCCGGGGCCGGGGGGTGAGGGGATCTGTGCGGACGCTTCGGGCCAGTCCTCATTTAATCCTCGGAGACGAGCACTGCCCGGCGTGAGCAGCCGTCCCCCGCCGGGGCCTGGTGGGCTCGTCCCGCCTCTCGCGGCCTCCAGGCCGCCCGCTCCAGCCGCCTCCTCCCGGGTGCGGGGCCCTGGTCTCCACCTGCCCAGGCAGCCGCGTCTCAGTGCCCCACCGTGGGGTGACCGGAGGCCCGCGCCCCTGCCGTCCCGCGCCCCCTGCTCCGGGCCCCGCAGGCCAAGGCCCCCCCATCGCGCCCCCCCCGGCCCGCCCGCCCCTCCCAGCGCTGCCAGCGGTGAATTCCCAGCTGCAGCTCCGCGGGCCTTTCAGACGGATTCGGATTAGGAATGAGGCAGGTTAATAAAACTAAACCGTTCACAGCCACGTGTCTATCAGTTTCTATTAAGTGGCTTCATCCAACACTGGTTTCTAATAGTTTAATTTTTGTATTAAATAATTAAAACTCTATTTTCAGTTGCAGTGAACAATTGTTTTCCTTAATGATCTTCCTGGAGGAGCCAGTAATTTTATATCTTGTAAAAATGATTAAATGGCATCGTTATCCCATATCTCTGAAATATAACTCAGCAACTTCAAGCAAGGCCATTTGTATTCAATTAATGCTCCTGGCATTAAGGCATAATATTACCTCACGCCGCGCACAACCCAACTGTCCTCTCGTTTTATGATGACGGTGACGAAGATAGAAACAACCAGTTTAATTATCCCATTTCCAACAGGGAAATCAATTTTCAATATGTCTTCACCCTTACAATAAAAAAAGAAAAAGCCGCGTCTCCTCTGGAAGGGCAGGCGGGGGCGGGGGGGCTGCCACAGAGGGGTCCCAGGAGCCCACCAGGTGGCTCCCCCAGAGAGCCACACCCCAATGGGGTGAGGAGAGCGGGAACCCTCCTCCCGGGCTGCCTCCCCCTCTCTGACCGGGGTTCCAGTGGAGGGTCTGGACCACGCAGGGGGCACTCCCTTGGGGAAGCACCCCTTAGGGTTAGGCAGGTTCTCGGGGGGCCTGCGACCCCCGGCCTCTCGGGTCGCGTCTTCAGGGGCTGCAGCTCTCCTCTTCCCAGAACCGCTCAGCGCCGGCATCGCCCACCCACCCGCCTCCCTGGCCAGCTCACTCCCAGGGCTGACACCGACCCCCCAACAGCCCCCTGTCACCCCCATTTGGGGACTGTCTGTAATGAAATCCCGGAAGGTGTCCTGGGGTGACTGACCGCAGCCTGGACCCAGCCCTCATTGTCGGGGTGATCCGAGGGACACCGACACTCAATCACTGCGGCACCGTGGGCCAATGCAATCTAACTGTTTGACATTTTCATCACAGTTCACTGTGGCCAGGGGAAGATGGTGAGATTAATACCCCACGCAGCCGGCTAATGGCGGGATGGAGCTGATGGGCCCAGTGGCGGGGAGCTCTTAAATTTTCTTATTATGGATTTTAATTATTTGTGACAAGAGGCGAGAGGTGGCTTTAAGATAATAAGGTGGCAGCAGCCCAGCTCCGCCTGGCGCCCCAGGAGCCAGCACTCCTCCCACCCTCACCTTTTCCTACACCAGGCCCTGGGGTGGGCTCGGGGGTACATGAGGGGCTTGGGGACCATCAGCCTGTGGTGGGAGATGGGACAATCCTGAGTCTTAGGACCCTTCCCACAACCCCCAGGAAACCTTTTTCTGGAATGATCCTCTTTGGGCCCAGGCCCATCCCCAAAGGAGCTACAGCTGAACCCCCTAAGTAAAGCCACCCAGTGCCCTGCAGTCAGCCCAGGTCTCTTACATTAGAAGGTGTTTTTCTAGGGACCCCCAGGCCCTGAGTGTCTTGTCAACTTTGATGAGCTTGGAGACTCCACCTCTAAAGGCTTGGTGACCTACAAAGGAATGAGGCAGCCCTGCTCACCTGGAAGCTTCACCCTGTACACCCCAAAATCAAGCCTCATTAGAGGGAGAGCCCAGAGACCTGAGGCACAGAACTCACCCCCACTGCATGGCCCAAGGAGAAACGCTGGGCTCTCTGGGCTGTGGGAAGCCCTCCCCCCAACCTGCTCCCAAACCCTCCTGCAGAGTCAGGGAGACCCTGGGATATCTCAGCATCGCCAGTGCCCCTCCCTGGTCTGGGCCTTGCTGATCAAAGGAACTGAAGGGAATTAAGAAGAATTGGGAAGGAGCTACCAGTATCTCCTAATCATAGATCTTCCAGTTTGGGGGTGGGTACATGTCCATTCTGTATAAAAACTACACTTTCCAGCCTCCCTTGCAATTGGTGTGCCCATATAACTAAGCTGCAGCCAGTGGGGTGGCTTAAAAGGATGAACGTCGTCTTCTTACTTTCTGCTGGTTGGAATGAAATTTGATGGCTGGGGTTTGGCAACCATCTTGGACCATGAGGTGGAAGCCTCTGTTGAGGACGGCAGAGCCACAGGGAGGAGGAGCACGGATTCTTGGTGCCCTCGGGACCACCCTGCCCTCCGAGAGCCGGGCCCCCAGGGCACCGGCCAGTCCCGCTGTCCGTGGTCCTGACTGTGATCGCCCTCTAGGGTGTGTCTTACCCACGGCCACTTCCGTCCTGCGTCACCCCTGAACTCCGACCCAGATGAGAGACCGTGTGGAGGAGGGGGCAGAGCGGGCGCCTGACAGACCCGGCCCAGGCCGACAGAGAAATGCCCCGAGCGAGACACGGGGGAGAGAACAGAAGTCCTGCCTCGCGGTCGGCTTCCCTGGGAAGGGGAAAGGGCCCGCAACCCCACAGGGGTGGGTGTGGGAAACAGCACCCAGAGGTGCTGAGGGAGCATCAAGGAAGGCACGTCCTCCCTGCCCCGCAGAAAGCCCCCAAGGCCCTTCCGCTGGGGCCCAGCAGCCAAGCCCAGGCTTCAGTGGCCCCCCAGGGCCGTCTCCGTCGCGGGCCCAGGCACCGCAGGAAGCCCCCTTTGCTGCCCTCAGGAGCAGGTGCATTGCGGGGTCCTGCTCACCCAACGGGCTCCAGGGGCAGAGGCGGAAGGAAGCACCCACAGCAGCCCTGCCCTGGAGGTCCCTTTAAAGGGGCCTGGGGCCCTGGGGCGGAGGCTCCCTGATGCCTCCCAGGCCACCAATGCCCTTTGTTTTTAATTTTTTATTTTTGATACTCTTTATTTTTTAGAGCAGTTGTAGGTTTACAGAAAAATGATGCAGAAGGTACAGTGTTTCCATACCCCACCCCCCGCCACCACACACACAGTTTTCCCCGTTATTAACCCTTCGCGTTACTCTGGTAACTTTGTTACCTGATGAACTATTGTTATAGTTACATTGGAGTTCACATTTTTTTCTTTTGATTTATTTTCGTTATTAGGCAAGTTGTAGGTTTAAGGAAAAATCACACAGAAAACAGAGTTCCCATAGGCCTTCCCTCACACACAGTTTTCCCTGTTGTTAACACTTTGCATTACTGTGTTGCCTTTGTTATGACTGATGAATCAATATTACTATAATTTTACTGTTAACCATGGTCCATAGTTTATATTTGGGTTCACTGTGTTTTAGTTTCGTGGCTGCTAAAGAAAATACCGACCATGCAAGGGGTCAGCTTAAACGATGAGAATTTACTGGCTCGGGGTTTTGAGGCCAGAAGAAAGTCAAATCAAGGTGTCATCGAGGCACCGCTTTCTCCCAGCGGACCATGGCGTTCCAGGGCAGCCGCCTGTGACCCCTGCCCCGTGGCGGCCTCGTCCAGCTTCCGGCTTCTGGCTGCTCCCTTAGTTTTCTCCCCCTCTGTGGCCTTCCCTGTAAGGCCTCCTTCAGCAACAGGGTCAGGGCGGGGCCACCCCACGTGCACTCACCGCCCCAAAAGGCCCTGCTCACAGCGGGCTCACACCGCAGGAGTGGACTCAGTTTCAAAGAACATGTTTTTCTGGCGTACACAGCTCCAAGCCACCACAGTGGTGCACAATTCTATGTTGCTGATTTTTAAGTTTTTATTGTGGTACCATATGTACAACATAAAAATTTCCATTTTAACCACTTTCCAGTGTACAATTCTGTGGTATTAATTGCATTCACAGTATTGTACTATTTTCACCACCATTTCCAAAATTTTTCCATCACCCAAGCAGAAACTCTGCACTCATTTGGCATTAACTCCCCATTCAAGCAATGACATTTTGCAAGTCTTTTTGTTAAGCCTCGTAGCAAACAAAGTGTTTTCAAGTGATTCATTTGGGAGCACACAGAAATGACCCCTTCAGGTGGAACGTGCCCTAAGAGAGCGTTTCTCCCGTGCTGATGCCGGGTGGAGTTTGCATTAGAAACGTGAGTCTTGCACGAAGGAGGAAAAAGCTCCGCGAAGTCTACACAGCAACAGGTCGCCTGGCAGTTGGTCAGCGCCCGACCGTGAGGGGCTGGCCTGTGACATTCTGAAGACTTCTGTAACCTCACCCCAAACCAGTGTCCTCGTCAGCACCCTCTCACCAAGGACCTGGGGACCCGAGAGTACCAGGAGGTGTCCGCACCCTTCCACACCCGGAGCTCGCCCACACCAGCAGGTGCACTGGGGCTCTACCTCGGGAGACCAGGGTGTAGGAACAGAGGGCAGGTGGGGGGGCCTTTGTCCCCCATGAATCGTCACCTTGCGAAGCACGGGGCGGAGACAGAGAGCTCTCCGTGGAGGGGTCACGCCCACCCTTGATGGGAACTGGGACAACCAGGCTCAGGAGGAGGTAGCCTCTCCGTCACCGGGGGTCCTGCAGGACACAGAGTGCAGCGGGCACCCCCAGCCCAGTGCAGCGGGGCCGGCCAGGAGAGGCTGGGAGAGGAAGTGCCTCCCAAGCTGGAGCCTGAGGATGACTAAGGGACGGGCAGCAGCCGGGAGCCGGGGGTGCCCGTGAGTCAGGAGGAGGGGCCTTGGGTCTGGCTGAGTGGGGGAAGTGATGGGGCATCTGTGGGCCCAGTGTCTTTACTAAGCGATCCCTCTGTTCCCGTTTGCCAAAGCTGCCGTTACGCAAAATACCAGAAATGGACTGGCTTTTATAAAGGGGGTTTATTAGTTTACAAATTTACAGTTCTAAGGCCATAGACATGTCCAAACTAAGGCATCAGCAAAAGGACACCTTCACTGAAGAAAGGCCGATGGTGTCCGGGAAAACTGTCAGCTGGAAGGCGCGGGGCCGGCATCTGCTGGTCCTTTGCTCCTGGGTTCTCGTTTCAAACTGGCTTCTCCGAAGTGTCTCTGGGCTTCTGTCTCTCTTAGCGTCTCTCTCTCAGCTCCTGTGCATCCTTGCTGTTCTCCCAGGACATGTCCCTCAGCATCTGGGGGTCCTCTCTTAGCTTCTCCGGGGCAAACTCTGGGCTTCATCTCTGAGCTCAGCACCCCCAGACCTCCTTCAGTCCATATCTCCAAGCGTCTGGGTCTGTGTTGGCCCCTGAGCTCTCTAAAGGGCTCCAGTAAAGTAGTCTAGACCCTCCTTGGATGGGTGGGGTCACGTCTCCCTGGAAATAATCTAATCAAAAGGTCCCACCCACAATAAGTCTGCCACCACAAAATTGGATTAAAAGAACATGGCTTTTGTGGGGACATAATAGATTCAAACCAGCACACCTTCCTTCCCACTTCCTCATGATGTCACCTCTGTTTTCCCCAAATCCCTGTGAATAAACCAGCCTTTCCCTAGAATCTCTCTGCATTTACCTGCTCCTGTGCCAGACCCACACAGTTTTGCTTTTAGTCATTATGGCTTCATAATATGCTTCAATAGCTGGAAGTTACCCCCTCTTTGCTCTCCTTTTTAAAATTTCATCTTCTGAAGCTGAAAATCCGTGTAAAATTTAGGATCAATTTATCATGTCCCCAAAGAAATGCTGCTGAACTTCAGACTGAAATGTTTAGAACAGCATGGGGACAATATGTCTGTAGGTGATTGGGCCTCACATCCGTGAACGAGGTACAGCTCTCCAGTTATTCCTGTCCTTTTTAAGGTATGTGTTGTCTTTTAATACAGGTTAAAATTTTCCTGTAAAGGTCTTGGGCCTTCTTTGTTGCCTCTGGTTTCTGCAGCTATTGCAAACACCATTTGCTGTTCCACTTTCTGGAGTTGTGGCCATAATAAAGACATGCTGTTGATTTTCTCCTGCAGCTCTTGGCCCAGCAACTTGCCGCCCTGCCCGTGAGCACTAGCCCAGCTGCTGGCCAGACTTGCGGAGGCGGCCATCTCCTTCCCACCCACAGGACCCCCTTTCCCTTTCCTGTCCTAGGCAGCAGCCAAGACCCCCGCAGTGCATGGGAGCAGACAGCCCCCAGGCCTGCTGGCCTCTGCCCGCCCTGAAGTCTGTTCGGTGACCGTGGCTTCCCTGAAGGTTGAATAGTTTTTACCAACATGAGGAAGTTCCCTTCTGATCCTATTTTTCCAAGGGTTTTAAAATCATTAGTAGGTTTCAGCATCAATTGCTTTTTCTGAATTATTAAAAATAATTGTGCAATACTTTTTTCTTTTTTGGCGCACTAGTGTGGCAAAGTTGTCAACAGAATTCTCCTGTCAAATCACCTGATATTCCTGACATGAGCCTCGATTGTGATGGGACAATCGTTTCAGTAGAATCATTTTTAGTTTTTACAAAATGGGGATCAAGTCTACCGTATAAATCCCACCCCCACTTGCTTTTCTCACTTAGCATGAGTCCCTGCTGCCCCCTGCTCCCCAGGAAGACCTGGGTGCTCCGAAGACGCACAGCCTTCCCATCGCTTCCACTTTTT
Source organism: Bradypus variegatus (assembly GCA_004027775.1). NCBI lineage: Eukaryota > Metazoa > Chordata > Mammalia > Pilosa > Bradypodidae > Bradypus > Bradypus variegatus. Next base: position 588 of record PVKY010015046.1, on the reverse strand, counting down.
TTGCCTCTAAATAAGAAAAAGAGCTGCATTTGCCCAACAGCAAAAGATTGGAAGCAACTCTAACGCCCACTGACAGAGGTGAAATGAACCCAATAACCTGCAGTGGAATAAAATACAGCAGAAGCCCCCGGACCAGAGGGGTATTAAGTGACAAAAGTGAGGGTCAGTGGGGCATGGAACATGGCACATTCCATGTAAAATGTGAAAATCGACATCCATGTGTGCTCGGGCCTCATGTGGCGGCTCTGGGGGTCGCGTGGGGGCCCAGGAGCCGTGATTACCTGTGGGGAGGCGGAGTGGAGGCAGGGATGGGGTGGGGGTGGGGAGTGCTCACCTGTTCGCACCGCATGGGTTTAGCCCCATAAACATCTACTTCCTTTTCAAAATATTAAGTTGAAAACAACGTTATCACGCATATTCTTGAACATCTTACTAAGTGGCGGTTTTGTTTCTGTAAGATCCCCAAAGGCGGGACGGCTGGGTCCAAACGTGGGGTCATTTTTATTTAGTAAATCTCCCGATTGCAGCACTTTACTTTCCCATGGAGGCACGCGAGGGGCCCCTTTCTCCCCCCCACTCAGTACTGAC
>PVKY010015045.1:0-10333 GCA_004027775.1 Bradypus variegatus | reverse complement strand
TGGTGAGCGGGACAGGTGACAAATAAGCAAATACATGAGAATTTCAGAGGACAGCATGTGCTTTAGAGGGACTAAATGGGTGGTGGTGGTGGTGTGGGGGTGACAAAGTGAGCAGGAGGCTAGAACGTGATTGGTGGCCACAGGACAGCTCTCTGATGAGGAGTCATCGGAGCTGTAACCTGAATGACGAGCAGGACCCAACAACCATGGGGGAATGTGGAAGGGCATCCAGGTAGAAGGAACAGCAAGCATGAAGGCCAGATCCGAGGCCAAAAGGCTCACTCCCCTTGGGATTTCATATTCCCTTCGTGGGAGAAGATATCCAGGGGCCGTCTCAGAGGCTGCTGCTTTGTGTGGTCCTGGACTTCTCTTGCTCCTGCTGGCCCCTCGGTGCCCCGACAGAGGGCGGTTTGAGCCCTGGGCACCTCAGGGCCAAGCTGAGCAGACTCACGTTTTGTTTGAAGTTGTGGTTTTCAGAGCATTCAGAGTCATCCTGCCAGATTCCCGTGGAGTTCTCCCCCATCTGCCAAGTCCCCCGAGCCGAGCAGCGTCTGTGGGCCCTTCCTGAGCTCTCTGAAAGTAAACAGGGTTCTGGAGGAAAGGTCGCCACACATGGCCCTGAGGTCCTCACCCTCCCCACCAAGCTGTGGAAAATCCCAGGGAGAAAGGTTTTCATTTCCCGTTTGGGGGCTCATTAGAATTTCTACTGTTTATTTAGGATGGAGAGAAAAACACAGAGGCCTCTAGATTTCCTTAACAAACACTGATCCGCTGATGTCTGCTGTGTTTACCCAAAGTCTTAGAGTCAGAATGTCCCCAGTGACTCAGGGATGTTTTAAAGGCTCTGGGGTGCAGCGCAGCTGGGGGACATGGACTCTGGTCCCGACACCTGCTCAGGGGGACCCTCTCTCTGATGCCCAAATTCCAACATGATGAAGGAAACCCCACTCTGCTTCAGGGCCTTGGGCCTGGCACACCCACTCTTAGCCTTCCGGTTTCTTCCTTGGGGAAAGATAATAATAGTTGTTATTAACCCTAATTATTTATTCGGCCCTCCGTGGTTGTGGGGAGGATGAAATGAGAGGTACAAGTGATGGGTAAAGCCTCTGCCTCGGCTGTCTGTTCTTGTGACTTAAACGCATCTGCACCAGGGGTCCCTCCCCCAAAGTCCTCCCATCTGGAGGTCCAGGGATGGACTTGCCAACGAGAAATGGAAACTTGCTGGAACTTCTCAGTCCTGCCCTTGCACAGAGTGTGCCAACGGTAACGATCTTTGTGAATTCAGGTGATGAATGGCCATAGTGTGCCTTCTCTGCTCACCTGCCAGACAGCTCTGCTGGGACGTCTCACCGACATCCAAACAGCACGCCCCCAAACCAACTCATCATCTTCTCCTCCGATCTGCTCTCCCACAGATTTCCACCACCTCCACCACACATCCCTCCAGTTCCTTGGGCCCCAAGCCTTGGCGACATCCTTGCTTCTGTCTCTCCTGTCCCTCATCTGGTCCATCAGCCAATCCTGTCATTTCTTCCTCCAAATATATCCAGAATCCGACCACTGCGAGTCACCTCCTGCTGCACCATCAAACCGCCATCACCTCTCACCTGGACTCCTGCAAATGCCTCTAACACTCCTGCCCCTCGGTCTCTGGTTGAACCAGCAGTCAGAGTCACCTGAACAAAATGCCAGTCACATCAGCCACTTCTCTGCTCAAAATCTTCCCGGGCTCCTTGGAAACAAGTCAGAGCCCACCTGTGGCCTCCTGCAAATCCCTATGAGATCCGGCCCCTGGCCCACTCGGACCCAGCCTCCTGCAGCTTCTCTCCCACCTTCTCACCTTGCTCCAGCTACACTCACATCCTGCTTCTCCATGCAACACTCCAGGCGTGGGGCTGCCCATGAGGGGCCTCCTCTCTGATGACCCCTTCCCTCCTCCACACTCTTCCTCTGCTGGCCAAATCCTCCACCTCCTGAGAGTCTTCGCTAAAATGTCATCTCGCCATCGAGGTCTACTCTGACCACCCCGTTTAAAATTGCAACTCACTCCCCCACCCCACTCCAAAACTCACATCTCCTTACCACGCTTTATTTTTTAAATATATCACTTTCAAACATACGCTACACTTGACTTATTTATGATGTCTATGGATTATTGTCTGCCTCCCCTACTAGAATATAAGCCCTACAAGGAGAGGGATTTCACCCTGTTTTTGGCCACTGATATATCCCAAGCACTTAAAACAATGCCTGTGCCTGGCAGGTACTAAGTAAATATTTGTTGAACGAGTAACTGTCGATAATGCCACGGGAAAATGGTGGAGCCCCATTTGCAGGCTCTCCAGGCCCCAAAATGTTCTGTGTTGGGGCTGCAAAGATGAAGGAGACGCCACTCAAAGTCTAGCAGGGGAAGGAGACGTGCAAATTAAAGAGTGCCATTAAGTGTTGTACATGCGAAGACAGAAGACTGTGCAGACACACATGAGGCCAAAGAAAGGTCAGGTCCACTGCATGTGTGGGAAAAGCCAACAGGGATTCTCCAGAGACACGGAAGGTCCAAGCTAAGAACTGAAGTTGAGTTCACAGGCAGAACAGGAGGACAGAGCTTCTGTGGCATGGCAGGGACAGGGAGGTGTGAGCCAAGGCACCGGGTGGTGGGCTGTGGGGACATGCATGGACTCGGGCGCTGTTCTTTGGGCTGCAATGGAGGGAAAAGGGGAGGTGGGAGAGGGTGCCGGGAGAACTGCAGGCCCAGGTCCCAGAGGGCAATGACGGGGGCCTGCCACCACCCGTGTGCATTCTCGGAAGCTCCCTGGAGCATGGGTGGGAAGGAGGACCAGTGGGGAGAGCAGGAAAGCAGCGATGGAGGACAATGAGGACCCCCCTGAGGCAGCATCTGTGGGGTGGAGGGAAGCAGGAGCCGAGAACTTGGCCATCACCCAGCTGAGGGCACATCTGAGTGGAGCCAGGGGGAGCGAGACTGTTACTGAGGTGGGAATGTAAGTGGAGGCGTTTCTTTGCCTCTCCTTCTCCATTTTCCACTCCTCGCTTTGCCCCTCAATTCCCACCCCAGCTGGTGAGGAGTCACCGTTCTACCACTGATTTTTCTTTGATCTTTTCCTTTCCCCCAGCCCCTTGCCCCTTCCGACTCAGGCCCTCTTCATCCTCTCCTTCTGGACACTGCAGTAGCTCCAAAACTCACCTCCCCGAGCCCCCTTCAACCCTCTGGTCCTCCAGGCACATGGTGTCAACAACAAATCCCACCATGTCCTTCACGTCTTCACCTTGTCAGCAGCTCCACATCATTTTTGTCTACTGGGGAAAGTTTGAAATCCTTAGTGTAACACACAGTTTCCTTCACGGGCTCCAGCCTCAGCCGCCAGCCCCAAATCCCATCACACCTTGCTCTCTGTGGTAGCTTCTCTCCCTTCTCAGACTGTAATGCTCGCTCCTCCCTCATTCCACAACAACTCTTCTTCAACCCTTCGTGTCTGTAGACAAGCTTCTCTAACCCTGTGCATTGTCACGATGATCTGTTTGCACCACAGGATGCATTTGGAGTCACTTACTTTCCCACCCAGAAATACATTTTCCTTCAAAACTCTTTCTCTGCACTAGAATTCTCAAAAAAGTTGAAACCAAAGTTTCACCAATGTGACAATTTATTGGGCTGAAATGAAATACATAATGTTATCATCTTACCTACGTGGAAACCCATTCTCACTTGGCCGGGTCTGGAACTTGGCCCATTGTTTATGTGTCCTGCGAAGGATTTTACCTGTTCTTAGATCTGCCATGGGTTTCGGCCAAAGGCAACAGTGTTCTCACCAGTGATTGCTTCTCTCCCCTTCCAGAATAAAATAGGAAGGAGGTCCAGTTGGTGGGGTGGGGCAGGGTGGGGTGGGGTATCCTCCTGGGTTCTCAACCAGCATTTGCTTCCTTAAGCAGCATCTGGATAAGGTAGGTGGCCAAATTCTCCATCCAAGTCCCACGGGGCTTAAAGGCACCAATCCAATGGCTCTTCCTTCCAACATTTAAGCACGAGTAGTTTTAAAGTCCTTCTTCTTTGTCTAACAAACCCAAACTTATGTGGATGTGGGCATCCCAATCTTTCTCCTCTACTTCCTGCCCCTCTGGTAATTTTCACCCTTATTGCAGCCAAATCTATGGTAGAGGGGACTGGGCTCTACAATCTTCACAGCAAAAAGAGTTATTGCAGAGGGAACATCCAGGAACTAGAGAATTTTGGAAAGTCAAGAGGAAAAACAGAGCAAAGAAGGTGGATGTATTACTGAGAGATTAGAAGGGGACATGAGAAAAGCACCTGGCTGAAGTCCTCTCTCTAACCACTCCCCGCTGATCTCCCCAAGAGGGACCAGCCTTTAAAGAAACAGCTGGGAAGTGGTAAAATAAGACCCATTACCTTCACGCCACCAAGGCAAGTAGGAAGGGCAGGGTACGGAGACATTTCCCGGAGAGGAATGAGGCCAGCAGACATATTTATCAAACGTCCCGTTACAAAATACACCTGTGGAGAGAAGAGGGGCCCAATCAATCATTGTGTCTGAGCACGAAGAATCATTGTGTCTGGGCCACAGGGCCTGCCACCCCAGCGCTGGAAGCCGGTGCCACCTGTGCAGGGGCCAGCACAGCGCCCCTGAATCATGAGGGATGATACAGAGTGCACAGGAATGCTTAAGGCCACCCCAAACGTGGCTTCGTCGGCCCAGCTTGACCTCTGGCCGTGGCCCAGTTTATTATGTCAAAGGATATGTCATACTGATTTTGGTTTATTTTATATGAACTGGACTTGCACAGAAACTTGGGGTCAGGAGGACATGCGAAGGTTCAGCCAGTTGCCTTATGTTCCACAGTTAACTAAATAATTATCAAACCTTCACCAATTAGATCCTAGAAAAACTTGACCCTGTGAGATGTACAAACTATTTAACCAGTGGATACAAGGCGGTCAGTGGAATTGGGGTTCTTGGTCAAGTAAATCCAACCCAAGCTGTACCTGGTTATATTTCTCCATTTGAAGACAGAGCCAATGGTTGCTGTGAAATATTCAGAACAGCTCATGCTCAGGGGATGTTTTACACCCCAGAGATTGGCACGGGGAAGCTACAGACACAAGACCCAGTCAGGTGGGGTCCCGTCCTTCCATACTGTAACTCCTAACTTTTGGGAACCAACATCATTGCCCACCATCTGCTCCCTATTATCTAGAACTCAGGGCCCACCCCAATGAACAGCCAGGTTCTCGGCATCTGAACTCCTGCAAATGCAGATCTGCTGGGTCATGAGCTGGAAGGGTCACCCAGTCTGTGAGGCCACTGCTCAGCTGGCTGAGCTGCTAACTCCATGTCTCCAGATAGAGGACCTGCCCTACTTTATCCTCAGAAAACAGGACTCCCCAGATTGGGAGGTGGTTCTCACATCTGATATCAGCCTTGATTGTCACCTCCCTGGGAGGAAGGATCCTTAGAGGCAAAGGGGTATGGCTTAAGGCCTGGGGATGCCTTCAGCTCACCCTCCAAGCACCTGAATGAAATTATCTGAAAGAAGCTGGGAGAGAAAGGGGGAGGCAGCTTTTATCCAGGTCCCCAGTGCTTAGAGGCAATGGGGCAAGGCTGCTTTTCTTCTCAGTGTTGACTTGGACAAGATAAATATTATTATGTCCTGGGAGATTGGAGACCCCTCCCCAACCCAACAGATTCCCAGGTGAATCCATGACGGTTATTCATGTCATATAATTAGGCGGTACGTGTGCTGTGATGGACTGACTTTATCAAAGATGGCGGCACCAACGTATGTCCCATCTCACATGCTCTTTTTACAGTGAGAGGTGGGGAGTCCATTCCCTCCTCTTGAACCTAAGTGGACCTTTGTAACTTCTCACCCAATTGAACACGGCAGAAGTGAAACTGCATGATGTCCAGGGCTAGGTCATAAAAGGTGATATGGTGTCCAGTGGAGTTTGCCCATGGAACCCAGGCACCATGCTGTGTGGAAGCCCAGACCATGTGGAGAAGCTGTGTGGCCATGTTCTGGAACAGTCCCTGCTGGACTCTCAGCTGACAGCCAGAATGGACTGGCAGACATGTGAGTGAACGAGCCCCCAAGCTTCAAATCTTCCAGCTGAAGCCCCAGATGCTGAAGAACAGAAACAAGCCATTCCCAACCTGCCATCTCAATTCCCGACCCACAGAAACTGTGCGAGATAATAAATGGTCATTATTGTTTTAAGTCCCTACGTTTTGAGGTAATTTGTTACACAGCCATAAATAACAAATGCATGTGCTTACCGGAAGGTTCCTTGAGTAAGTCTCTGAGACATGTCTCTTTGTACTGAGCCCACTTCCGAGTTGTCTCCTTAAGGAGAGATCCTGTAACCTGAGCAGACAAAAGCACTGTGACCCACAGATGGCTGCAAACACAGATGTGACTGTATTATTCTCTCACGCCAGCACACTTAAACCTTCCCACTAGATACCCCCAGGGATCTGCACTAAGAATAGACTTTCTTTGGCATCTTATGTTCTTTCTTAAAAATGCGCATGAATTTTACATTCACTCCACAATCAAATCACATTGGTTTTAATACAACTATCAAAGATTTTCTTCAAAAAATTTCAACTGAGGTTGACATCTCAAGAGGATGCGGTATGTTTATCCTCAAGTTTCACACCCTTTTGGACAAACAGTTGCACACTCCCAAGGCTACACAGTTCCCAGAGAGAGAAGAAGCATCACATCAGAGGGTCAACGTAATGTGTCAAAGAAGAGTGGGCAGAAATTACAGGGGCTTGTGCCATCTGGCCCCAAGCCCTACGGGCACAGAGTCAAAGACAACGGGTAGATGTTACTTTGCTGCTGTATTGTAGCTTCATGAATTTTTCCCTTCTCACATTAACCATCTTGCCCCACAGATTCCTTGGGAATGTACTGCAGGCTTTTTTGAGATAGTTGAGTTGTCTAATAACTTCTAATTGTGTATTTATATCCTTTGGGGGAGAAGAGGCATAAAATACCCAAAAGGGCTCTCTCTTTAATTGTTCAAATTACTCATCTTTATAGAGTGCCCATCGTGTACCAGGCTGTGTGTTAAGGAGGAACGAAAGGCGATCCAAAGATGCACAAGATACAGTCCCTGCCCTAAAGGCCTTGGAATCTGAAAGAGAAGACATGATTCCATAATCAACGGGAAGGCAAAGTCAAGTGACATTCTTGCTCTGCCATCCTCTTTTCCAAACATGCTCTGTCCTCAGCACTGCCGGCCCCTCAATCACAGACCAGAAGCTGGGAGTCATCCTCAACTCCTCGCTCACTGCACCCCTATGTGGAATCCCACCTCCTACATTTCTCTCCTGCCCGACCCTGCCTCCCCTCTCCCCGACCTCTGCACCATCCACGCTCCACACTGTTCCAGTGACAGGTCCGGAGGGAAAACCTAAGCACAGGACGCTCCTGCTGAGCCTTCCTCTCGTGGCCTGAGGACCCAAGATTTAACTTCTCGGCCACCATCCCTCTCCACCAGCCGTGCTCGTTCATGACTTCACATCTTGGCACTTGCCTCTGGCACTCCTTTCCACTCTCTTTTTCACCTGGCGAACTCCTATTTATCCTTCAAGGCCCAACTCAACCCCATCTCTATCCCTGAAGTCTCAAGCTAGTAACCCTCCTTCTCTGTGCCCCACACATGATAGATCCCAGATCCCGGGTTCCAGATTCCCAGGGCCCATCACCCAGGAGTGTCCTCAGAACTTTACTCGTCCATCTCCCTCACCATCTTGTAACTCTCCTGAGGACTGAGATATGCCCTTCTCTCCGAATCAAGCCCCTAGCACAGGGAAGGAGTTGTTTCCCTCTTTTTACAACTAAAGAAGCAGAAGTGTTGTTATGGGGTGAAGGATGGGGACTGGGTGGGAAATGAAGGGAGGAGGGTTTCAACATGTGATCTGGGCTAAGAACATCCAATTAATCAGTTGACTTTGAGGCTTTGTCTCCTGTCACAAGCGGGAACAGACTCAAATGCCATCTTGGGTCAGGTAGACAGCCCAAAAGAGTGAGGAAGGCCAGGTGGAGAATAGGGAGTGGAGAAGACTGTGGCAAACTGGGAGATGTTCTCTCTAAAGGCACTCAAGTTTAATTAAACATACCCACACATACATGTCATTGGTCAAATATAACCCAACTATGAGCTCAAGGGGTGGCCAGTTTTCAATTCCTGAGTAATTTAGTCTGATCTATCCTCTCTCCCCTCTTCTAGAATCCCCTTCCCCCCAAATTATGGCATCATGATGGGGTCTACAGGTGAATCCTTTGCATCTTTTCCATGAGGCTCACACAGCCAACTTTTGGAAGAAGAGCTAGTGGGATCACTTAGGCCATAAGTTTCCAAACTTTCTTAGTTCATGGAGCTCTTATTGTGTCTGTAATTTTTTCATCACCCCCACCCAGGCCAAAAGAAATCTCAAAAGTCCCATTTATTAAGTAGGCAGAGCAAACAACTTAAGTATTTGTCCTAACAACTTAGTGCCTACTGGGCACTCTCAAACCTTAGAATCACATTAGGCACAAAACCTTTGTTCTCTGTTCCATACTGATTTTCCAGGGGCACTTGCTTTTTATCACAGCAACTGCAGAGAACCCAGGTTTGCAAGAATATGGCGTCATCAAGAGGCCTGTAGTGCCATCTAATGCTGCAGCTGTGAAGTTCCTCAAGCTAGCAGTTTGCACAGTCTGGCAGATGTTATATATTGCTGTGCTTCCCTTGAAAAATTAAACCACCTCTCAGCACGGTCGTGGGGCACCTTGGCACACAGTTGGGGTCCATGAAGACAAGGATGATGAAATCTTTGCTATTTATTCCTCAGTCTGTTTCCAAAGAGTTTCGAATCTCTAGCCATCATTTCTCTCTCTGCATTATGGCCCAAGAGGTAAGATGTACATTGACTAACACAATGCTTAAAGAAATAAAGATTCTAATGCAACCATGACTGACTATATTCTTTTTACAAATTCAGCGGAAACACTGACAATTAAAAAACGAGCTTCTAGAGTCCTCCAAGACTAAGGTCCTCTCTGGGATAAGGTGTGATTTATGACCACAAGAAAAGAACCTCACTGGGACCTGGCCAGGGAGAGACAATAAAGTCAGCATCTATGTGGCTATTCTAGGACTAACAGCCCCCAGCCCCTGCTGTGGCTAATGGCCATGGTCAAAAGCAGAGAAAAGAAACCAAACACTCAACGTGGACTGTCTTCCCAGGCACTTGTCCTGCAGACACCAAAATCACAAGTGGTACCTCCAGGTTCAATCACTGCTGGTTTCCCAAACAAACCAAGGGAGAAGGGACTACGTGAATGAAATTGTTTCCACCTGGAAACGCCCAGCTTGATCTCGAGTCTTCTTCTCATATGTAGGCAACCAGCATAAAGCCCACTCTGGCCAAGAAGGGATTAAGGAAAAGGCAAAATAAAATCCTCCTATCGACTCCCTTGAACTAAATCTATTCTCCTTTGTTAGAGGAGGACTGCATTTCACTGTAGGTATAACAGAAATTACACATAAGCAGAAAAGGGAGATAGTAGAATCATAACCTCATGACCCTTAAGATAACATCTCTTTCCAGACTCTTTTCTCTGCATACAAACACCCCGTTTCTCCCTCCCTTCCTTTCTTCTCTCCATTCCCTCTCTCTGTCTGTCCTCTCCCCTCCCTTCCTTCCTTCCTTTTTCTCTATCTCTCAGGCTATTTTGTAGCCTTCTTTCACCAGAAAACATATTGTGGACTCTTGCCATTTCAAGAAAGATATTTCTAAAACACCCTTTTAACGGTCACATGGTATTCTATGAGTGAATGTAATACAATTTATTTTTTAAATGCTCTAGCATTGTTGTTTTCAGAGGTTTGCTGATGTAAATGACGTGATGAAAATTCTCATTGTTAAATTTGTAAGCACATCTTCATTCATTTTCTCAGGAGAAATTCTTACAATTGGAATTTCTGGGTCATAGAGTATATACATTTTTTTAAGATTTTTGATCACATACTGCCAAACTCTACCCTTGCCAATTTTTTTAAAATTTTTACAATATGCATCATTTTACACTCTGCCCAACAATATATGAGAGGTTAACAATTCCATTTCTCAAAGAACCTTAAAGAGTCTTTATAATGCCTGAGCAGCCATTAATTAAGTTAAATGAGGGTGAGTGTGTGTGAGTGTGTGTGTGTGAGTGTGTGTGTGAGTGTGTGTGTGTGAGTGTGTGTGTGAGTGTGAGTGTGTGTGTGTGAGTGTGTGTGTGAGTGTGAGTGTGTGAGTTG
>PVKY010015044.1:0-10330 GCA_004027775.1 Bradypus variegatus | reverse complement strand
GCCGGGAGGTGAGATCGGGCCACGGCGGGCCTGGCCAGACTGCAGCGGTTGCTACGGCATTGCTCGCTTGTTTTTGGATTTGAAAACAGTTTCCAACATGCTGGAAGATGCTGTCATTCTCTCAGCCCCGGTTTCATCAGTGCTGATGATTTGCCATATTTGCTTCGAACATTTGTTTTCTCACTTTCAGAGCCCCTTTCCTCTTCCCCTCCCAGAGAGGACCCGTTTTTGGAGTTGGAGTGTGCCTTGTTTACGTTTACACACACAGGGCCCCCCAACAATATTTTTAAGTAGGTTTTGAAATTTAAATAAATGCTCTTCTACTCCCGTGTGCACTACCTGTTTATATTTTGTAGGTGTATTTTATGGCGTAAAGTGCCTCCTTTTGGCAGGCTGAAAAATAACTGCTAGAACCTAAGCCCTGGTTTTCTAGTGCCCAGCACGCAGCTCGCGTGGAAATCCACGTGTGTCACAGAGGCTGAGGAATGCAGGAGGAGGGGGCTGAGGCCACTGCCCGAGGCTTGCGGCTGCTGTCACTGCGCCGCTGCAGCTCGACAGGCGGCGATGCACTCGCCGTGCTCCGCCCTCCGCACTGACATCAGTGCGGTGTCCCCTCCGCATCTCGCCGGTTCTTCTCAAACGCGCCAACTGGGGCCCCTCGTCCGTCCCCAGCCGGCGCCCAGCCGTCTTTCTTCGAAGCTCGAAAATCCTGCCCTCAATTTTGAACGTGATTTGTTTGTGTGAGAAGAGTTAGGTTTTAATTTACCTTTTCAGTAATTACCATCATGTTATGTTTAACTCCCAGACTCATCCTTTCCCTCCTACGGATTTATGTTCTGAGTGTGAGGCCATTATCCCCTGTATATATGCTGCTTCATGCCTTTCCCTAGATTTTTATTTTTATTTGCTGTCGTTGGCTATTCTACTTCAAATCATCTTCCCATCCTTACATCTCATAAGTTCGTTCTAGATTCCTTCATAGCACCTGAAAACAGGTGGTTAACTGTGGTGCCTACACATACTGTAAAATTAGGGGTAAAGTGAATGACGTTCTAGAATTAAGAGTAAATGTAGATAGTCTTCCTGGGGAGATTTCTAGCAATGTAACAAACTGAGCTGATGTGAATGAGCCCTGACCTTCCAGTATAAGATTAAATATTAAGGGAAAAAATCCGTAGTTTTAATTAAAAGAATAAAACGGAAAGCCAGTTTTGTTTTGGTATTCACAGCAAAAACTCAAAGCCAGAGTCATAAGTAGGAACTGACAACGGGAATATAAGCCTCAGTGCCTGGGGTTTCAACCTTGGGGCAAAAGTTGTGCCCTTGGGTCCACAGATAGGTGGACCTGAGCCTCCTGCAAAAAAAAAAAAAAGAAAAAAGAAAAATAGTCTCGAAGATCTGCCCTGCTACAAAGGCAAATGAGAAAAATTTCTGCTCCAGAACCATGAAAACTCTAAGGGCTCTGGCAGAAGCCATTGCAAAAGCTGTTCTCAGGCTTATCCCAAACTCCAGGCGTTTGGGACTCTCACTGGGGGGAATAACCCTCAGTGAAGTTGCGCTCACAGTCAAACATCATCAGCTTTCAAGGGCAGTCAACAGATGCAAGAACCAATGTGAAAGAGACAGTAAAATTACTTTTGTAATTATTAAAGAGAAAAAAGAAGGACTAAAATAATAATGAAAGAATATGACGGGATAGGAAAGAAATAGAATTTCTGGAAATGAAATGTTCACTGGGATTTTTAAAAAATTGTTGCATTAAACTGCTGAAGCAAGAATTGCTGAAATAGAGGATGATCTGGTCAAATCACCCAGGATGCAGAACCGAGAGATAAGGATGGAAAATAGAATGTCCAGGTGACACTAAAGATAGTGGGAAAGTGCAGCGTACATATAATGACAGTTGCAAAAGGAGAGAATGGGGAGATGCAGTATTATAATAAGATAAGACAGTGGAATTTTTCCAGAATTGACAAGAGGTACAAGTCCTTATATTCAAAAAGTACAGTATCTTGAACAGGGTGAGTAAAAACAAATTCACATCTGTTCTGGTTTGCTAATGTTGCTCTTTCACAAAACACCAGAAATGGAATGGCTTTTATAAAGATGTTTATTTGGTTACAAAGTTATAGTCTTAAGGCCATAAAGTGTCCAAGGTAAGGCATCACCAACAGGGTACCTCTGTGAGCTGGAAGGTGCATAGCTCACAGCTGCTCTGGAGTTCTGATTTCAGATGGCTTTCTCCCAGGACGTTTCTCTCTAGGCATCTGGGGGTGTTGTCTTAGTTTTTCCCAGGCAAACTCTGGACTAGCGAAAGTCTACTTTCAACGGCCGTCTTCAAAATGTGTGTCTTAACTGTAGCAGCAAGCTCCTTCTGTCAGAGCTCTTATATGGTGCTCTAGTAAACTAATCAAGGCCCACACTGGGTGGGGCCCCACCTCCATGGAAATTATCTCATCAGGGTTATCAACTACAGTTGGGTGGTTCACAGCTCCATGGAAACAACCTAATCCAAAGGTTCCAACCTAATCAGCACTAATATGTCTGCTCTCACAAGATTGTATCAAAGAACTTGGCGTTTGAGGGGGCATAATATATCCAAACCAGCACAACATCTAAACTAATAATGGAGAAACTGTTGAGTATTAAAGCAAATAGCAAATCTTAAAAAACAAATACAGAGAGAAAAAGGATCATCAGTTACACTAACAACTGTCTTTTCATCTATACCAGAAGAGATCAGAAGAAAGTGGAAAGCTATTTTGAAAATGCCAAGGAAAAATAATTGTCTACTTAAACCATTTTATGCCCTGTTAGCATATTATTTGAGAATAAAAATAAAATGAAGGCATTTGCAGGTAAACTAAGACTTGCAATTTGTAATTAGACTTGTAGACTGTTACTATGAAGGCTATAAAAGATGTGCCTTAGCAGGAAGAAAATTGAATGTAGAAGGATGAAGATGGCAATGAGAAAAAATAGTGAGGGAAAAAAGTAAACATCTTGGTAACACTAAAATATTGACTGTGAAAGAAATTATTGTAATGGTGATAACTAATCTGGAGGATTTAAAAACAAGAAGGAATTAAATTATATGACGGGAACCCTTGGAAGATGGGAGAAGGGACTCAGAATGAAACACTTTAGCAGCCTGGTATTGAGGGGAAGGAGATAGCAAGATAAGCATAAAACTTTCTTAGTGATTGTGTTAAAATGTGTAAGGATATCTACTAATAAAACTAGAATATACAACTTTTAAACCAAAGGAGTGGGGGTAGGGGGCTTGTTCAGTCAAAAAGAATGTAGGAGAAGAGAAAGAATACAAGAAAACACATGGTAAATAGAAAGCATGAATTAAGATAGGGAATGATTCCAAATATTTCAGTAATCACACTTAATGAAACAGGCTAAAAATGATAGTTAAATAACAAAGATTATCATGTTGAAAAATAAAATAAAAAGCAGCCATATGTTATTTACAAGGGAGACATCTAAAACCTGCTGTCACTGAAAGGTTGAAAGTAAAGGGATAAAGTAAGAATCTTGACCCTAATAATTTTTATGCATCTAAAAATTTAACCCCAAATTTATATAAGGCAAAACAATACATACCCTCACCCAACACTTAAGGACCAGATAGCCTCTGTCTGATACAGATTTTTCTAACACACAGTGAGGGAAAACTCTCAAACTCCTTTTTTCAAGCTAAGGTAAATCTCAATTTCAAAATCAATTTAGAATAATATGAAAAAGGAAAAGTAAAGGTTAGTTTTGTGGATGAGCATACATACAAAAATTCTTTTAATAGATGGTAGATACTGATTTTTGATTTTTTGAACTTTTTATTGGAGGGCCAGTCCTGAAGGGCTACTTTAGTGGTGACAAAGTCCCTCAGCTTTTGTTTGTCTGGGAATGTCTTAATCGCTCCCTCATTTTTTTTTTTTAATTCAGTTTTACTGAGATTGTTCACATACCATACAGTCATCCCAAGTGCACAATCAGTTGCCCACGATGTCATCAAACAGCTGTGTATCCATTATTCCAGAAAAGAAATAAAAACAAAAAAGAAAACTCAAATCCTCCCATACCGCTAACCAATCCCCCTCCATTGCTGACTCATAGTATTGGAATAGTACATTTGTTACTGTTGATGAAAGAATGTTAAAATACTAACTATAGTACATAGTTTGCAATACATATATTTTTCCCATATATCCCTCTATTATTAACTTCTAGTTATAGTGTCATACATTTGCTCTACTTCATGAAAGAGATTTCTAAGATTGTAGTTAATCATGGACATTGTCCACCACAAGATTCACTGTTTTATGCTTTCCCATATTTTAACCTCCAACTTTCCTTCTGGTGACATATGTGACGCTAAGCATCCCCTTTACACCACATTCACACACCATTCAGCACTGTTATTCTCACAATAATGTGCTACCGTCAACTCTGTCCATTTCCAAACACTTAAGCTCAACCTAGTTAAACATTCTGTTCATAATAAGCAACCGCTCCCCATTCTTCAGCCTTGTTCTATATCTTGATAACTTACATTTCACGTCTATGAGTTTACACATATTTAGTTCATAACAGTGAGACCATACAATATTTGTCCTTTTGTGTCTGACTCATTTCATTTCAATGTAGTGCCCTCAAAGTCTCTTCAACTCATTTTTTTTGTTTTGTTTTGTTTTTTAAGACAGTTTTGTTCACTCACGATACATTCTGTTCTAAGTAAACAATCAACGGTTCCTGTATAGCCATGTCTTTATGCATTCACTACCATCACCACTATCTATATAAGACATCTCCAATTTTTCTACAAAGGAGGAAGAGTCAAAGAAGGTAGAGAGACAAAGCAAAAAGAAAAAAAAATGACAGCTAAAAAGCAACAAAAGGAAAGACAGAATTAAGGTACAATAAAAGAGTCAGACAACATCACCAATGCCAAGAGTCCCATACCCCTTCCTTGTGTTCCCGTTATAGGCATTCAGCTTTCGTATATTGCCTTTGTTACATTAAAGGAAGCATAATACAATATTTCTGTTAACTTTATCTCTAGTTTGCACTGATTGTATTTTTCCCCAATACCACCCCATTTTTAGCACTTTGCAAGGTTGACATTCCTTTGTTCTCCCTCATGTAAAAACATTTGTACATTTTATCACAACTGTTGAGCACTCTAGGTTTCATTGAGTTATAGACACGGTCTTTATCTTTCCTCTTTTCTTCCAGTGTTCCACATGCTCCTAACCTACCTCTTTCAACCATACTCAGTCACCTTTGTTCAGTGTACTTACATTGTTGCGCTACCATCACCCAAAACTGTGTTCCAAATTCTCACTCCTGTCTTTTCTTTTCTGTCTGTAGTGCTCTCTTTAGTATTTCCTGTAGAGCAGGTATCCTGTTCACAAACTCATTGTCTGTCAGAGAATATTTTAAACTCTCCCTCGTAGTTTAAAGAGTTTTGCTGGATATAGAATTCTTGGTTGGCAGTTCTTCTCTTTCAGTATCTTAAATATATCAAACCACTTCCTTCTTGCCTCTGTGGTTTCTACTGAGAAATCCATGCACAGCCTTATCAAGCTTCCTTTGTATGTGATGGTTCATTTTCCATGCTGCTTTCAAGATTCTCTGTCTTTGACATTTGATAATCTTATTGTCTTGGCGTAGTTCTATTCAGATCTACTCTGTTTGGGGTACGCTGCACTTCTGGGAACTGCAATTTTATGTCTTTCGTAAGAGAAGGGAAATTTTCATGGATTACTTCCTTTATTATTGCTTCTGCCCCTTTCCCCTTCTCTTCTCCTTCTGGGACACCCATGACATGTATATTCATGCACTTCATATTGTCATTCAACTCCCCGAGATGTTGCTTGTATTTTTCCATTCTCTTTTCTATCTGGACTATCTGTTCTTTTGTGTTTTCTTCTGCCTCTTAAACTCTGCTGTTGTATGTCTCCACTGTGTTTTTCAACTCTTGTGCCTTTCATTTCCATAGATTCTGCCAGTTTTTTTCAAACTTTCGATTTCTACCTTGTGTTAGCCCAGTGTTTTCTTTAAATCCTTCCTCTCTTCTGCCATCTTTCCTGAACTTGTTGACTTGGATTTGATATGATTTAGCATATTTATTTGAAAATCTTTGATTGTTCCACTAAGTGAAACAGTATCTCAACTCTGTCTTAATTGAGGTGTATGTCCGTCCCTTGGGCCATATCTTCATTTTTCCTAATGTAGTTTTCTATTGTCTAAACATCTGGTTTCCTTGCTTACCCCAATCAGATTTTCCCAAACCAGAATGGGCTTAGGTCTCTGAGTGGGGCTATATTCAGAGTCAGGTTTCCTTGAGGGTGTGTCTTAGATGATTGACAGCCTTTCCTGTGGGGCCTCTAGCCATTGTGCTTTCCCTAACCTGCCCAGCAGGTGGTGCCTGTCAGCCTGTCACTCCCAACTGGTATAAGGAAGTGTGGCCCCTTTAATTCTTAGCTTAGTTTGTTTTTCTTTTAACTGTTTTCCCCAGGCCCTGGGGTCTGAATTCTGAAGGGCAGGCTGGCACTAGAGCTAGGCCCCACCTCTTTCCTCTTAAGGAAGATATACCCCCTAGGGAGTTACCTTCCACATATGATAAACTCCTTTGTTTCTCTAACTCTGCAACTCCACCCCTGTCTGGGTCAGAGTGCTACGAACTGAAAATGGCCACTCAGGTTGAGAGAGAGAAAAAGGGAAAGTCCCCTTTCAGAGCCAGTCCACGGGCCCTGTTTCGCCCTTTGGTCAGAGTACCTGGTCCTCTGGGCTCCCTCTCCTGGAGCACTGGTGTCCTCAGGCTCTCCAAGGTCAGTCTCTAAAACCCTCCATATTCTTTTCTTTTTTTTCCGTCAGCCCCACTTACTCTCTGCTGGGAGCAACCTCAGCATACTTTGCTGCTTGTTAGGGTTTTGTGTTTGTAGCTTGTATTCAGCAATCCACTTTGGTTAATTAAAACCCCAGCTGGAGCTGGGCTGAGCTATATTCGCTTGCTCCAAGAATGCCGTTTTTTTCCCCACAGTGAGGTCCTGCAGCTCAGCCTGCTGTGCGGGGGAGGGG
Organism: Bradypus variegatus; assembly: GCA_004027775.1. Lineage (NCBI taxonomy): Eukaryota > Metazoa > Chordata > Mammalia > Pilosa > Bradypodidae > Bradypus > Bradypus variegatus. The sequence goes on along the minus strand of PVKY010015044.1, from coordinate 3,241 downwards.
GCTCCTGGCACAGGTCCACAGTTTTTTACGTACAGATGTTATGCTGCGATCTCAGCTAATCCACCATATCCAGATTGGTGTACGATGTGTGGACAGTCACGGTTGTCCCCCAGCAGTTGTTCCAGATTATTTACTCGTTGTTCCTCGTTCTTTATTAATTGTTCCAAGGGACTAACTAAATTCCACACCTCTCTATGCCACCATCTTGCCCCTCTCCTGGGGAAGCATTTTGTATACCCAGGTTCACAAACAAAGAGAGATAATCAATTAACATGCAACAAGAGAGACAGACAAAAAGGCTTATCTATATCTGGGAGGTTTGGGGCAGTCTCCTAGCGATTCTTTAATTGGCTAACCCCATTAGAGACAAAGGGAGTCAATCAATTTAGTTACTTCCTATTTTCCTGTTTTCTTCAGGAGCTAGGTGACATCTGAGAAAGGTGCAAACATTTGACTTTTTATCTTGCTCTACTGTGAGACCAAATGTCCTGATCTCCACCCACTTCCGGTTTCAAGATTACATTCAAAGCTGCTTTAGGTTACATTCCAAGGTTAGTTTATAATTTCCTGCTTGCTTCCAGTTTTTGGTTATATTTTAAAACTTATTGTTACAGTGCCAGAAAGGAAGTTCTCTAATCTGACATGGACACATGTCAAAAGGACACAGCAGTCAACGTCAAAGAACTCCTGATGGCCAAAGCTGAAAGGCCAATATAACATTAAGGATAGAGTCCACAGATGGTGTTTTCTAGTGATCTAATTCAAAATGGGGAGTGAACTCAGGAGACTACAGAGAAGCGATCCTCTCAGTTGAGATTCCTGGGCTTATCTGGGAATGGGTGAGGCTCTGCATTCACATATACCTAGACTCTGGTCCCCGAAAGAACACTTCGGGACTGCGGTGTACACTCTCAAGGCCGACGGGAAAGAAAGAGCGTCCCACCGCCCTGGGACCCCGGGATGCAATAAGCACAAGGCAGCCCAACAGACGCCAAAAGGGTGCTCCTGGCTCTGGCACCGCGACCCTCACGAGGCGGACCGTGGGGTTCGCGCCGCCCCTCCCCCACTCATCAGCACCTCACGCCCCACGACGGTTACTCGAGGCGACCCGGTGCGCACTGGGCGCGTGCACGCCCACGCCCGCACGCCCGGCCTGCAGCTGGATTCGGCCGTGGTCCTCACCCCGTGGGCTTCGCACCCGCCGCTAGCCCACCTCCATGCCTCCAGCAAAGGGCGCGCTCCCTCATTTTTGAAAGACAGTTTTACCAGATACCAAATTCTTAGTTGGCAATTTTTTTTGCTTTCAGCACTTTAAATATGTCATCCCACTGCCCTCTTGCCTCTTGGTTTCCAGTGAGAAACTGGAACTTATGAGGCTCCCCTGTTGGTGACACGCTGCTTCTCTCGTGGCTCTCAGGACTCAGTGTTTGTCATTGGAGAGGCTGATAATGACATGGTGCAGTGTGGCTCTGTTTGGATCTGTCCTGTTTGAAGTCCACTGAGCATGTTGGATATGTACATTCATGTCATTCATTGCATTTGGGAGCTTCTTGGCCATTATTTCTTTGAATGTTCTCTCTGCCCCTTCCTCTCTTTCTTCTCCTGCTGGGACTCCCACAGTGCACATATTAGTGCACTTGAATGGTTTCCCTCACGCTCCTCAGGCTCTGTTCACGTCTCTTCATTCTTTCTTCCTTCCCCTCAGGCTGGATGACTTCACTGGTCTTATGTTCAAGTCTCTGATTCTTTTCCCAGCTCCAGTCTGCTTTTGGACTCCTCTAGGGAATTTTAAATTTCTGTTACTGTGATCTTCAGCTCTGTTTGTTTACTTTTGATAATGTTTATACCCATGTCTGTATTCTCTTTGTGTTTATCTCATTTTCTTGATTTCCTTTAGTTCTTTGTCCATGTTTTCCTTTAGTTGTTACTGCACATTTAGGACCATTTTTAAAAAGTCTTGTCCGGAATGACCCAGGTTTGGTCTCCTCCTCAACAGTTTCTCCTGTTTGTTTCTTTTTTAAAAAATACATTCGAGTTTATTGAAATGACACCCTGGTGGGAGCATGCAGTTGGGGATTAATTCTATATTTAAAGACGAGAGATTCTTTTTCCAAATGCTGGTCAAAGAGAATGAGAACACTGAAACAATAGATAAAAAATAGAAATACCTGTAGTTGACATTATTGTAGACTCACTATTCTAACCTAGAAATATATATTTAAAAATATATAGCTCTACTGAAGGCTATTGATTGTTGAAGTGTTCAGTTTTATTCATTTTACAAAAAAAAAATGGGAGACTAAAGAAAACAGGGTAAGGCCAGAACTGTAAAAATGTTTGTCATTCAAGATTACAAGAAAATAAGGTTGGAAGAGGGGAGGGGCAATTCTAAACATTACTACAAAAAAGGAGATATTCAAAATTTTAGACTCTTAATTATTTAGAACTTCTAAGCATCAGTTACAGAGAAATAAAACACTCTTAAAATAAGTGAAATATCAGGTATTGCTAAATGCATCAGGTCAGGTCCGATGTTGGTATACAAATGCCTTATTTAATCTAGAGTCAACATGGTCTTCTCTTTCCCTAGAGGAACTGAACTGCTAACGTCTCGTGAACTGCATGAAGTTTGCTTTACTTTCTTACTGACTGTAGAACCCAGAAATCTCTTGGGTTTCATGATGTCTGTGTGTTACTGTGACTCATGCCCCACCATGTTTATTGACAGCATGCGGAATGAGTTTCTGTGACAGTCTTATGCTCTTCTTAATGTTAGACACACATTTTTCTGCTTTTTGAAAATAATTACAGAACAAATCATTTGTTCTGTGCTTTATACAAAGACAGGCACAGACATTAATGGCCACGGAAATTGATTTCACTTTCAGATTAAGTAACAAGCAGCTATAACAGAGAACAAAAATTCCAGTGTACTCTGTGAGGGACCAGCAGACTTTTGTTGCTATTGTTTCTGTATTTCATTTATCAGACAAGCAATAGTTCTTTTCTTTTCTGTCATCAGGTGTACACACTTACCAAAAGAACCTCACAGCTGTCCCATTAACACACTAACTCACACAGTGCACACATACTCACACACATGTACACACACAGTGCACACATACTCCCATGCACACAGTGCACACACACAGTGCACACATGCTCACACATGCACACACACAGTGCACACATGCTCACACACAGTACACACATACACACATGCACACACACAGTGCACACA